>VCRD01001701.1:0-119287 GCA_006783055.1 Trinorchestia longiramus | reverse complement strand
TTAAAATTGCCGCAACTTGGAACCAGCTGCCAGAAAACATAGTTTCTGCTGGCACTGTGAACACAATCAAAAATCGTCTCGATAAATTTTGGACTACTAACCCCCCCAGTACTACATCCTACTAACTATGTCCGTAACTCCTTAAAGTTAATGTATGATTGAGATAAATGCTCGTGACATAAACGCCTGTGCGTGAGTGATATGTGTGCACACGACTAAATTGACTTACGTGGTTAAGGTGTACGTGCATGACTGATGGATTTACTTTAGACGGCATGGGACTTCGGTATTGAACCAAGAATGGGCCAAACGGCTCGTTCCTATTGCCTTATTCTATTCTATTCTATATATACTAGTGAAGAATTGAAGTGGTATGAAAGATATGCTAATTTAAAACTTTGCACGCCCGGTAAGAAAAGTATGTAATTTATGTATAAAAAAGACAACTGACCATTATTGCTCAACTTTTTAAAGCGATTTTAAGACGAAGAGAGGATTTAAAAGAAACGGAACTAGGGCTTGGTGACCTGAGAACTCAGAATCTCTATGGGACGGAGAGTTCAAAAGAGAAACTTTACGGAAAAATAATTGTCTGACACGAGAAAATATTACAAATTATTTGGTTAATGATGTTGAGGCACAAGTAACTTATGGTTAATGTTATCTAGAAAGTCTGGTTTCATACACAACTCTCCAACCTTTCTAGTGTGTTCACATAATGGTACAAATACTAAACATTTTACACACATAATGGTGATATAAATACTGTGAAAAATTAATCATTTTTTGGTTCTGAAATTATACTACAGAGCAGATACTGAGTGAATTGACATATTCGTGTTTTCGTTTATAGATTAATATAGCCGACGCGAGATAAATAGGCAGGATATGGCATCAGGGCGTACAATTTTAAAGTTCAGCTAACACATACTACTTGATATATTGCAGGCGCAGAGATCACAAACATAAGTTAGAGTGCACGTGCAACTTGTATTAAACAACATGAACAGTATAGACATATGTTCAAATCAGGGTAAAACCAGATTAAGCTCTCTAGTTCCTATATAGGAATTTTTCATACATTGAATATTTTAGCTAAGTTGAAAAGGGTTATTTAGAAATATTTCCTTATTGAAATTTAAACATATTCATTTGTCAAGAAAATGGATTAAAATATAAATGCACTGAATTTTCCAGTTAATTGTATCATTTAAATTTAAGAAAGTTGTTTGAAAATAATCGTTGGTTCTTACAGGACCTTGCAGTGAGTAACCATTCATCTACATACAATCCCAACGATAGGAGGGAGGAGTAGGCAATGGTGCGATGGATGAGCCTTTGAAATTGAATCCTCAATCAGTACAGAGAAGTTCCTGTTTGCAAGGTAACATGTTAACACTGTCGTATTAAAACTTGAAGCATGAAGTGGACATATAGAGTATTGCAGCCACACTCGAAGAAGCGGATTGCACGAGCTCCCATGTGAAACAAAAACAGACGTAGAAAAGGCAGCAGACTCACGAAGAAGCTGACTTGTGAAAGCATAGGTAGATTTTATAATTTTTTATTCTCTCGTATAAATGAAATAAGTACGATGCACGAAGAGAGAAGAAAAATGATTGCCTCAGCAGTCATTTATCCTAAAGGGTGACTGGTACAACCGATGCACTTTGATGCACAACGTGCACGACTTCACTTCTTTAATAGAGACAGCTGATCTGCGAGAGGAGTTTTTCCTCATAAACAAATAACTTTACACTTCGAACATGAATGAAAATAATAGTTGCAGTTGTATTTCACAAGTTTAACGAAATTGCACAATGCCAATAGTAGGCAGATAATCAAACAATTTCACATTAAAACTCATGTTGCATCATAGAGTAAACATAAACCGTGTTTCCAGAAAGAATAAATGTGAACATTTTTCTGAGAATAATCATGCTTAAGAACTGGGTTGGGCGTCAATGCTGATACAAATAAAACAATTTCTTTCTCAAAAAAAGATATTTACTCCATTACAAATAGTAGTAAATTACTAATCTCAAAAATTATTCAAAATGCTTCCCTTTTGCTCTCACTACTTTATGAAGTCTGTTATGAAAGCCTTTGATGGCCACACAAATAACTTTTAAGGGTATTTTCTCCCAGTATTTAATTAATTTTGACTTCAGAACATTGATACTCCGACAAGGAGTAGATCAATTGTGTTTTATGAACATTCTGTTGATTTTGAGGTTTCTCCCTAGTTTGAAAACTACGGATGGACACAGTCCCTTTTCACAGGGACTTCACAGTCCCTTAAATAGTTTTACACGTTCTTTGAACCTCAAACACTTGATTAACGTATCTGTAACCTTCAAAACCTATATTACGATGAATACAATGAACTTTTGCATCAATTCTATAGATATTGTCAATAGTTATTGGCAAATTCTTCTGCAAAAAATTCGGTACACCCGGGATAATTAATTTTATAAAATTACATGGGGTAATATATGCGAAATAGTTATTAAAATTGATTTGAAAACATGTAATGAGAATTATGCCCCACCCTGTAATAGACGCTTTTTCAGTGCAGGTACAGATTTGGAGTTTGAAGAAATTAGAGAAATAATATGAAGATAGATCGATATGCGGGTAAAAATTTGTCTAGGTGTGAAATAGAAATTTTTACGTTTGAAACACTGATGGCTGCACGTTATAGCGAGTTTTGGGGCTATCAGAGCACCTAAGCTAAACTTAATTCTGAAGAGCCTGGCATGAAGCGGCAAAGGTACACCAGCAACAGTCGAGTCCTGGGGTCAGAATCCCCCACATTTGACTCAGAGGATGAGGTCAGAGTCCCCCATACTTGACTCAGAGGATGAGGTTAGTATCTTCCACACTTGATTCAGAGGATGATGTAAAGATGTAGACGAGTGAAGAGGAAAACTGGTGTGTTTCAAATATGGCCACCCATTTGTCTTGCATTATGGTATCATCACTTTCCAAGTTATTGAATGATCTGTTTTTATTCAAGGAAATCGATGCTCCGCTATTTCTCTGATGCATCCATCAGATGCAACTCATCGTAGTAATCAAGGTGAAAGACGGGCGGGCACTGACTGCGAAGTCCGTTCCATTTTCATGACGATCGAGACCCCTGAGAAGGAAGAAGACTGTTATTCAATTTTCAGTATGCAGGCAAATTGTTCCTCCTTAACGAAATTAATTTCTTTAATCTTGGTCGACTGGTGAGCGAGTCTGCTTGCGAGCAGGAAGACCCGGATTCGAATCCCACTGCCGACATGGTTGACGCGGCTAGAAATACGGCATGGGACTTGGGTAAACAACCGAATAATTATCGAAGTAATTATCCGACCCAAGAATGGGCCAGAAGGTTCGTTCCTATAGCCTCCTTCTATTCTATTCATCACAAGTTGCGTCGCAGTTCTTACCATTCCTGAAAAAATCCATTTCCCGAAAACTACTACAACGTATATTTTGCTACAAGCTAAGTAAGCTTACACGTAATTGTGTGTTACAGGGTGGCCTGTACGTAAGGTACTTTTTTAGTACAAAAATGCCTCTACATACGAGTGCATTAACATACGAGTTTTTTTGACACGCGAGTTGGATTTTGAGCGATATTTTGTATTGATGCAAGAGTTAGGTATTGAGTTACGCGTTGGTCTACGGGACAGTGAGACGGGCCCGCTGTGCTAGGAGAGATTGTAGTGAATCGCATGGCTCAGACTACAAATGAACATGGCACGAACGAGGCTAGCTCTACGTCGACCAATGAGCAAACAGGACAAAGGAAGGGGATACAGCAAAAGGCTAGGTTCTGTTACGATTGGAAGCTCCACATCGACCAATGAGCGGTACCACTCAGGCGGTAGGGCCCAGCTAACCGCCTTACCATAAAAAAGTAAACCCAACTTTAAATATTAATTACTTCACAGTGAATGAAGATATTTTAGGTCTGTTATTTGCATTAAGTGCAG
The DNA here is from genome assembly GCA_006783055.1 of Trinorchestia longiramus. NCBI lineage: Eukaryota > Metazoa > Arthropoda > Malacostraca > Amphipoda > Talitridae > Trinorchestia > Trinorchestia longiramus. Next base: position 115,301 of record VCRD01001701.1, on the reverse strand, counting down.
AGAAATGTTCTCCATAAAAATGTCAAGTCACATCAAATTCGTTCCACTTCTATCTCTCACCAATGAGAAAAATAATAGCTGTAAAAATGTAAGTTGCACATGAAGTATATTAAGATTAGGATTGAAAGCCAACTTTTAACATTAGTAACTTTCAATAAAAATACTTAAGTTTCATTTGCTGCATTACACACAGAGATACGTATCGTGGATACAAAGCTTTAGGTTAGAGTATAAATAAAGTCTAAATCATCTGAAAATTAACACTTAATGCTAAATTTCCAAATGACGAAGCCCATCGTTATGCAACTCACGAATGAACAACTCATTTTCATCAACAACGTCTACGCAGAAAGAAAGAGTTTAAAGGAAGTTCAAAATGAATTCAAACAGAGATTTCCTGAAAGAAACTTTCCAATCAAGAAGAATGTCTGGAAGGCTGTTAATAAATTTAGAACACATGGTACTATTTCAAATTTAAACAAAGGAAATTCAGGACGATTGAAAACTCATACTGATTTCATAAGTATTTTCTTCAGGAGGATGTTTTTTCGGCGCATAATGCCTACAGATCTGCTTATTTACTGCTTTATTCATATGGAATGCGCATTCATCTCCCACCACTAACCATTTGGTAAAAATTTCTGGACGTTCAGCGAATCAGTGAGCAAATCTTAAGCGACGAGGATAATCTCCTTCGAGAAGTTGTTGCTTAACTTTAGATCTGTAAGGATAATATTGCAAATCATTACGATCAATTCTTTAGAAGGAGGATGATGGCAATTTGGTGCCATTTCTTCTGTGCAAATGGAACTTGAGTATTTTTATCGAAAGTTACTAATGTTTAAAAGTTGCTATCAATCCTTATCTTAATATACTTCATGTGCAACTCACATTTTTACAGCTAGTATTTATCTCATTGGTGAGAGATAGAAGTGGAACCAATTTGATGTGACTTGACACTTTTATGGAGAACATTTCTCTGCACTCAATGCAAATAATAGACCTAAAATATCTTCATTCCCTGTGAAGTAATTAACATTTAAAATTTGGTTTACTTTTTTGTAGTCCATACTGTATAAGGAGGCTGCAACGCTCTGTTTCGAGGACACGGATGTTTGGCAAGCTACAAGGAGCTCTAACAGCGAAGTCACGCCGAAGTCAGCCTCTAGTACCAAGATTGTGATTGGATTGCCACCCCTTTTATTTTCGTAAATATCTCTTTTTCTTAATTTTTCTGTGTCTTTCTCTAACTAACCAGTAGTTTCCTAAGTCTGAGGTGTTACCAGTTAGGAGTAGATATCCCTGTACTGAAGGGGGCCAGATCCTATGGGCAAACCCCATTAAGGTAGAGATGAGTGCCTACAAGTAGGGCAGGGATCCTTGACTGGATAAGACTACATCTGGTAGGTAGGCTAACCAAACACATTAGGTATAAGTTCTTAGGGAAATAACTTCTTCATTTTTTGTTCTTTTCTAATTATCTAACTCTCGTACTCATAACACTTACTAAATTACACTAGAGAACACACAAACTTAACACTTTCAAAATGCCTCAGTTTGGGAAGATCCTTTTGGGCTTCCTTAACCTGAGAGAGCCACCGGACAAACTCAAAGTTTTTCAAACCATTCAAAAACACTTAAAACTGCCACTAACTGGACTCCGTGAGGTAGGGTCTGGCTACAATGCCTTCATGGAGTTCGAGTCTGATGTCAAAAAACTCTTAACTCGAAAAGCCACTACAGCACTAACGTCTATCGGCCTTCAAGCCCGATTGCCACCAAAAAATCAGAGCACAACGACCCGTTGTCTGCAGGCTAATAGACAGCTGTATTGGAGGGAAGTCAGCGGATAAACTCAAAGAGGAAATAAACCACCGTAATTAATACCTTGAAGTGCGGGAATTCATAAAGTTCAGTCAACACACACAAGTCTTTAAAATCGAATTCGCAACTATCAATAGGGCCAGTCATGCTGTTAAACATGGAATACTTTGCGGACACGTAGGAAAAGTTGATTGATATTTTAATCTGCTTTAACTGTAATAAAATGAAACAGCACGCAACGAAAGATTGCCTAACTCCCAAATAAACAATATAATTCGAATCCACGGGAAATCACAGTTGGAAAAACAGCACGTCCTTAACAAAAAAATGCATGAACTGCCAAGGTGACCACGGAACAATGGCAATGAACTGCCCAACAGGAAAAACAATTATTAAAAACAAAACCGAGCTACTGGAATAAAAACAAAAGAAAAACAAGAATAGACATATGCACTAAAAAAGACAATCAGACAGGAGGAGAAGCAAGTAAAATGGGTAAAAATACAGCAGAAATCATGTCAGAGAGCGGTCTAGCTACCTTGGTCATTATGCTAGACGCACATGTTGTTAACATAGTTACCCTTGGTTCTTATAACTCTCACATTAACAAAACACTGAAAAGAAACAACATGCAACCTATTGAACTGGACATTAACCCTGACTCAAAAGAACTTTTCAATAACGATCTGTTGGTACACACAGTAAATGAAAGACGCGAACTAAAAATGGGGTCAGAATCAGACACAAGCTCGGAATCACAAGATTTGCATGCACAGGAGGAAGATGCGGAGGAAATGGAGGAGGAAGAGATGAAGGCGAGCGAAGGACAAGAGGAGGCACAAGCAATAGCGGTGAAATCCAAAGAGAGTACAAGAGCTCCATATGTGAAGCCAAAGCCGAAGGGACTGCCACAATGACAACCAAAACCAGTTGAACAAGTAGCCATCCGACCGGCATCCAGATACGATATCACTATTTACGCCGTTGACGGTAACATACGTAATTTATCGGAAGAAGAGCTGTCACTAATGGTTCACCAACAATAAGCAAAATATCCCCTAAGACCAAAATGTACTCAATTACAAGGTGTTGTAAAATTTTTGTTTGAAAACTGTAATATAAAATAATTTACAGAAACAATAGTATGGGTTGGAGTACAGAAGTTTACAAAGATTAGATCCGGCAACCAAAGAAAGTCTGAAAGGTTGGGAGTGGAAAAGAAGATATGTAGAGAGAAACGATTCTCAAAGTAATGCAGCATAATGTACTGGGCTGGAAAATACATAGGACAGCATTAATAATTTTTATTTTAAAATAGATCCAGACATAATATTACTAAACGGCCATGGTTGTAGAAATAATGAACGAATAAAAATATATCACTATAACGTATATAAAAAACACGCTCAATGAACCACACTGCGGAATTGCAATAGCCATGAAAAGGACACTCACATACAGAATTAATGAACCATACTACAGCGATATGATAAGCTCTACAATACATACCATATTATTCAAAATTGAAATTGCAGCAGCAATTCGTTTTAGAATAGGATACCAGCACTATCCAGAATTTTATTCATTATTTAATGGGAGTTATCCCGTGTATTTCATGAGCGATCTTAGTGGTCGACACACCAGACTGGATTCAGGCAATAACAATATAATGGGTGAGTAGCTCATAACATTAATGGTCAGAGGGCATATCATTAAATACGGACCACAATTTCTTACATACATTACCCACCGATCAAAAACATCACCTGTCATCATTCTTACTAACACAAAAACACATCAAAACATACATGCACAAATAGGCACAAACACACCTAGCAACCACTACCCTATCATTTACATTATCACTATACAACCTATACAAATTCCCATACGACCACGAAGAGCATACGATAGAGCAGACTGGACCGGCTACAAAGACGACCTGAAGGATTTTCCTGTGCTTGACTTGCGAGCAACTACCCCAAGCCAACTAGATAAATACGTTGAAAAATGGAACACACAAATTCAGACAGCGAGCAGTAATAGAATCCCTATAGCCACACATCGCACCTTACTATTGGGTCAACCAAAAAGTTCGTTCGTTTTTTTAAAGAAGATGGCATTTAAAAAACGAACGAACTTTTTGGCTGACCCAATACATGGTTTTGAGATCCTACAAAATAACTGCATTAACAAGGGTTCACGATGATTTATTTCAGGAAATTCAGGAGCCCAGGCCATCCCCAGAAAGAATGAGTTGACTCAATAAACTAAGACAGGAGATAGTGGAAGAGTATAGAGAGAGAGAGAGAGAAAGAAAGAAGCCTGGGATAAGGTAATCAGTAAACTAGATACAGAAAAAAATGACCGCGATTTCTAGAAAACCATCAAACGAATAACGGGGCAAAATACTAAAAAAGAACAAAGACTCCTAGTGAACGACCAAAACGAAGAACTGTAAGAGCACAAAGGCAAAGAACTTTTTCGTCATTATTGGAGCGACATATTTCGGAAACATACGGATGAAGAAGACGGGCAAAACCATATGAGAATAAAGCAATATGGGGGAACAAAGAATCACAATTAACACACCATGACATAAATGATTTTAATAGACTTAAACGGCAGACATCATTACTAACATTGGAAGAAATGAAAAAATACATCAAAAATTTGAAACATAAAGCCGCATTAGAAGAGGATATAACCAAATACCAACTTATTATTCTGTCAAAAAACATGATTACAACCTAATTAGAATCATGAATGCTTCCCTGTCGTTGGGATATTTTCCCCTGCGATGTAGAACATCCATAATGATTTTTTTAACAAAACCTAATGAACCACTTACCTAACACATAAACTATAGACCTATATCCTTACTTAGAAAAATTAGAAAGAGTCATTAATGCAAAGTTCACCGATTACCTGAAGAAACTCAACATTCAAAATAATCATCAGTACGGGCTTAGAAGCGGCAGGGGGACAAACACAGCAGTAGCATTAATGTACGAAACAATAGTTGCCAAACATGTAAATAAAGGAAGAATCAACATCATATTGCGGGATATCAGTAGGACATTCCACAGGATGTGGCACTTGGAATTTGAATATAAATTACTTATCAACAACATCCCGGATTACTAAGTCCGCATCATAAATAGTTATCTAACATATAGGACTGCAAAAATTAGGATAGATAATTACATAGGACCTAGTTTTAAAATAAGCAGTGAGGGACCCCAGGACGGATGCCTCAGCACAACACTGTTTACATTTTACACACATGATTTACCAGATCCCTTAAGAAACAACATTAACATAGCGTATGCAGATGACATTACTCAGATTATTTCGGAAAGAGGCACTAAAGGCAGAGTGAGAAGGACAACAGAAAGAGAAATAGAAAACATTAATGACTTTGAAGATAAATGGATAATTCAAACTAATCAACCTAAATTCCAAATAATACTCTTACTAAAGAAATAAATGAGCATGTAAGAGTTGGAGACACTGCTTATAGTTACGATAAATCAGGTAAAATGCTTGGAGTTGTTAATAACACTGAAGGATTTTCCATTTACGCAAGACAAAGAATTAAATGAGTAAGGCACAAATTACAAAGTTTATATAGGTTAAAGGATTTAAATAGCAACAATTAAAGAAAGTTATACAATGCCTATGCAAAATCAGTACTAACTTACCCTGCAGTTCCACTCCATATAGCTTCAAAAACAACATTACGTAATATGCAAGCAGTACAAAATGATGCCTCCCGATTTATACTAGGTATCAGAAAAATAGATCAAGTACCGTCAAGGGATGTCCAACGACTGAATGGCATTACACAAATTAACATACTTTTACACAACCAATCAAAGAACATCTGACAAAAAATGAACAGTTTCATCGACACAAGGACAGAAAATTTGATTGATTTGGGTGACAATCCAACCAAAAGACTTTTCCCCTCTAGCAGAACAATAGTACACGGAGCAGGTCCACAGGCCATAATATAGACACACTTGACCGGCATGCCGGGAACAGCCTACTCTGTCAGGCCGGTCGGTACGGAGGAAACAACACACACACTTTACAAAAAAACAGATTACATTTTCCTACGTTCCCTTTCTGGCCGCAACGGTCTGTATTGGGCGCGGACCGGCGACCATGTGGGGAAGAATTAACAGACATTTATTTCAAGTGAACCGGGGAGACGACTCATAGCCATCGGGTAAAAGAATTACATTCAAATCAATACCCAATTTTTCATACCATATCATAAATGACTACGGAACAATAAACTTCAGATAAAAAAGCTTGATGGCAAACTGAATAAAACACATTACAAAACCAACAGGCCCTCAAGACTTAGCTGGAAGTGCCAGCTCTTCATTTTTTCCTTTTTCTGATTCTCTCATCTTCTTCCTTTATCTTATTTCCACTTCTCGATCTGTTTCCTCCTACGTACTATACTCTACCCACTCTGCTCTAAGGCTATACAATCACCGAAGCTTTGAGAACTCTCCACCAAGCGCTTCCAAAGTCAACATCTCCACCAAGACCTCTCATCGCTTGAAGAACTCAACTCACAGCCAACAGCTGAGCGAAGGAAGAAGAAACTAGCCATCCTGTCTGCGGACAGGACCGGCGCAAACAACATGCACTAACAAGACTTCCCGCGTTCCAACTCTACACGTTCTGGCGCCCTGCCGACAAGATGTCAGTACGCCAGTACTCGACATCAAGATGTGTGCAACGAAGAAAGAAGAATCAATAACTAACAGAATATTCAGATGCTTAAATATTAACTATTAAACTCATCCGGCCTTTTCTCGTATTGGGTTCATCGACGGTCCATTACTCACTCAGGCGCTCACTCCGAGTAAGACAAAAGATAAAGATATTCAATGTCTGCTCGGAGATAAGAAATGCTTGAGGGTTAAGACTGAAGAGTGATATTAAAGAGATCACTTTAAGATTGTCTGTTTCAGAAGGTCTACGTGCTGTAGGTGGATGAAGCAGACGTTAACCAGCTGGTCGCAGAGCATCAAGAGAAACACACTGTTGAAAAGTTAATTGAGCTACAGAGGATGCAACAGAAGGAGGTGTTGCAACAGATCGCTAGTGAAGAGAAGGATGCCTAACCGAAGGAAATTATTGTCAAGGGAAATAACCGAAGTGTTAGTCAAGTGGTACGATGTTTCTGATTTCATTCAAAAGAAACACCCTGAGAAAATGTCTACCAGTGGTGCTTAAGCTCTCTTTAGTGCCACTTGCTTTACGCATTTCCGCAAAATTTTGAAAAGGAGGACAAAAGAATCTTCCTTAGACAGATTTGTGTTCAGGAGTAAACTTAATAAAAAAGAATATAAATTAAAAGAAGTTAGATGAATTCACAATCAAGTTAATTTTAAGTTTATGTAGTGCACGTTGGTGAGAGATAGTACAATTACGGTAACGTCCAACTCACTCAACCTCCCTTCTTCCTTCTCTCCTTCTCCTCTACATTGCATGTATACTGCCTTTCGCCAATACCGTCTGTCTTGAAAAATAAGAAACAAAATTATACAACAACAAAATTTCATATTACGAGAATATATTGTTTACTACATCATTTTGTTAGTGTGTGTATGTGTATGATAATGTATGTATTTTTTTATTTTTCATTGCTATTATAATTAATACTCTCAGACCCAAATGTGAATAAATTCACGTGTTGTTTACCTAATTTTTCGTTTGATTTGCCAGTGGCTTTGCGAAGGAGTTTCCATATTGAAGCATGTGCCTTTGGTATGCACAACACAATGCTTACAATACATGTATACCCTACCGAATTTTCTCGTATTTAATCCTTAAGAGTACGACAGAGAGACGGACCAACGAAACAAGGAAACAAGCAAGCAAGCAAGCAAGTAAGCATGCATGCAACAATTATAATAAAAAGAGGAGAGCAAAACACACTGATAAAAACTTCATTATAATGCGAACGTTTCGGGCTAACACCCATCATCAGCTTTTCTTAAAAGAAAATCTAACATATACCACTGAAACAAAAAAGAAAAAGATGCAAGAACATAAATTTAGAAGAATAGCCAAAAGAGATATAACAAAAAACAACTAAGAACCAATAATGGTAAGGGGGTATGAGCTTAACTGGTTGTTAAGTGATGGCTTGCATTTAAAAATGAAAAGAGACTCTAAAATTCTAAGATCTAAAACACTTGAAGCTGCACGTACTACTTTGAAATGACTAGAATGGGGTATCGTATTGCACGTTTCTGCATGATCGCGAACAGCAGAATGAGACGGACTGGTCAGACGAGCACCAGTGCGGTAACTAACTCCAAAATGCTCCGCCATTCTAGCTCTGAGAGTACGTGTGGTCATGCCAACGTACTCAGATGCACAACGTGCACAACTGTACGAATACACTAGAGAGGCCTGCATAGTGGACGGAAGTTTGTCTTTATAACTGAAAAAAGAACCAATTGTAAATTTGTTTCTTAAAATTATATGAAATTCTATACCAGTAAAATGTCTAGAGAGGAGGGCTAGTAATTCTGTTTTCCTCTCTAGACATTTTACTGGTATAGAATTTCATATAATTTTAAGAAACTATTTTACAATTGGTTCTTTTTTCAGTTATAAAGACAAACTTCCGTCCACTATGCAGGCCTCTCTAGTGTATTCGTACAGTTGTGCACGTTGTGCATCTGAGTACGTTGGCATGACCACACGTACTCTCGGAGCTAGAATGGCAGAGCATTTTGGAGTTAGTTACCGCACTGGTGCTCGCCTGACCAGTCCGTCTCATTCTGCTGTTCGCGATCATGCAGAAACGTGCAATACGATACCCCATTCTAGTCATTTCAAAGTAGTACGTGCAGCTTCAAGTGTTTTAGATCTTAGAATTTTAGAGTCTCTTTTCATTTTTAAATGCAAGCCATCACTTAACAACCAGTTAAGCTCATACCCCCTTACCAATAATGGTTCTTAGTTGTGTTTTTTGTTATATCTCTTTTGGCTATTCTTCCAAATTTATGTTCTTACATATCAGTGTGTTTTGCTCTCCTCTTTTTATAAAAATTGAAGAAAATTCCAGCAAATGCAACAATTATTATATGTATAGTGGGACTAGTAGACCCACACGTGAAAAAATTCGCACGTTTTTTACTGAATTTTTTCGTTTGATTTGCCAGTGGACGCACAATACAATGCTCACAATACATGTATACCCGTTCCAATGAGAAATCAATACTTAACATGAGATGAACAGTTTATTTCAGCATGCAGTATTTCGACATTCGAGTATGTATATATTCCTGCACCTATATTTGCCATCGTAATTCAGGGATGAAATTTCATGGTATCTCATCTTGTCATTCAGAAGACGAATTTTCTCCTATCTAAGTCCTTACAAACGTGACAAAGAGATGGACCAAACCAACCAACCAATTCCCCAACCAACCAACCAACCAAGTAAGCAACCAACTGTGTATTATTATATAGGGTGATGGGTGATTTTAAAACGCTGAAACGTATTAAAATTTGTTCATTTATTTTATACTAGACAGGTCCCGCGAAAATTCCACGGTTTAGATTTGATCAATTTAAAATTATTATGTAAACAAATGTTTTAAAAACTTAAAACGAATAATTGTTTATTAAATTAATATTTTTCATGAATATAAACAGATTTTCTATTTTGTATGTTATCTACCGATAACATGGCTGTGTAGGAGAAAAAGGCTAATAACGGGTAAAATGGCGTATCTACTTTTATAATAGACAGTGTACCTCCATCTCTATATCTGTGAGTGTCTGTCCCATTACTTCCTATCTATTAGCGAAAACAAACAATCTTTTCTTTATTTCCAATCAAGTACACAGTACATAGACATTTAGTACATTGGTTTTTCAAATTCTTAAGGTTAACATTCTTAGAGTAAGGGTGATGGTGAGCTTCATGCGACGATCCTGGAATGTGTCCATGGGCGGGGAGTTGAGTTGAGGGCTTACCAATAAGTGCAAGCTCACGGCGTGAAACGAGAAACAGCTCGTATTCATTGCCGGGTTTCGAACTCGCAGTCTTTCTGCACAAGCAGAGACCCGATACAGAACACGGGCCGCAGACCAATCGACTACGGTGGCTAAAATCAAAACGCGCATACATGTATTATAAGCAGTATGTATATTCGCCTCTTTTCTTCTACACGGGCGTGTTATCGGTAGTAAAATACAGAATGGAAGTTCTGTATACATTCATGAAAATATTCAGCTTCTGATAGTTGTACGGCTAAAACTGAAAGATGTATTTCATTTCATAGATTCTTAATTTTATTACTGTTAAACCGTGGAATTTCCAAGGGTACTACCTAGGTCGTGTTATCGGTAGATAAGAAACAGAATAGAAATTTTTTATATGTCAATGAAAAATATTCATTTAAAACACAATAATTCATCTCTATAAAAATTTCAAATTAATCAAATCTAAACCATGGAAATTCCACGGGAACTATCAAGTTAAGCCTAATAAAACCCTTCATGTATTTATTTATTTATATATTTGTTTGGTGTCTGCTTCTTAAGAAACATAATGATTTAGATAGAGGAAATTCGGTTGGGTATACAGTGTTCCCTCACTTATCGCGGGTGTTATGTTCCTGGACCACCCGCGATAAGCAAAAATCCACGACATATGGACGCTCCATTTATTTTAATATGACGCACATTTTAATGGTATAATATTATTTTAAAACTACGCAAACGCGATAGTCCGATGCTAACGTGAAATGGAAGAGCAGTGAGGGGAAGCTTAGTTCGAACGAAATAAAACATGATGCGACGGTTACCTAGCCAATCAGCGAATGGGATACAGAGCAGCATTCTCAGGTTGGTCACTTTCCATCAGTTAAGCAATCATGTGTTGTTTACAAACTCACATCGGCAAATAGCGTCTCATTAGGCAGCTGCACAAATCCTACTGTTCGTTTTAGGTGTATTCATCCGCTGAGGAAACACGATATTTTCTGTAAATCGTAATTTTTTATGATTTATAATATTCATTTAGAGTTAGAATTAATACTTTTGAAATATTTTTAAAGATTTTGTAATTTTTTATTGCCAAATTCATCAAATATATACATTACTATACAACACGTACTACATATGGGCAAAACAAGTACCGCAAAAACCTACAAAACAGCGAAAATACCGTGATAAATATTTCACAATAATATTTTTTGAAAACTCGTGAAATAGCGCGTCCGAAATAGATGAACCGCGAAGTAGTGAGGGAATACTATATGTATTGTAAGCATTGTATTGTGGATACCAAAGCCAGATTTTTCAATTTGGAAACTCAATTTAGTTTGTTTTGTTAAATAATGCATAAATTTTGTTCGAAATGAATGATATGTAAAATATGAGTGAATCCCGCTATATAATAATACACAGTTTGCTGCTTGCTTGCTTGGTCCATCTCTCTGTCACGCTCTGAAGGATTTAGATAGGAGAAAATTCGTCTATTCAATAACAAGATGAGATATCATGAATTTTCATCCCTAAATTACGATGGCAAATGTAGTTTCTGGAATGTATACCTGAAATTCAAAATATTGAGTTAGAACTTTTGGTCCTGTCGTACGTTAGGTATTTTGCATGTTTTACAGCTGAATTTCTTCGTAGCAGTTGAAACTTCGCCCGCAGTAGAGGCCAAATATTCCGAGTAGAGGCCTCTGGTTGTGTCACTGTAGGTAGTCACGATACGGAACCCAGTGCTGGGTATTACAATTTTTTATTCCTTTGCAAGATGGAAAACATTCGTTTAAAAGGTGACATAGGTACACTCTTCTTCATCTGAATGACTGCATGTTTCTACTTAAAACTATGCTACTGAACTAGCACCTATACATCGACTGCCTCATGCAATGGACACACCGTGAGTCTCTAAACACCGCTTCGATTTGAAAAGTAGCTCGATGCTATTTAATTTGATAATATCCCTCTATTGAGCGTGGTACATGAATTGCTGTATCTTTGACTGAGTTTTTGATCCTGTCGTGCATAAGCTATTTCGGATATTTTTTTGCCAGGAAGTGCCAGGAGCTCCACTTGCCCTTCTGCCTTAGCAATTTGCTGGAAGAAGGCTTTCCTCATCAGGAAGTCATCAACTACCTGTGGCGAGCACCACTGAAGTATTGGAATCCCTGCCGTATTTTGACGGCTGGACACACTAGTTTATAATAAGAATAAAATGCGATATTTAAAGATAAAAATAGTATCATGACAGATAATAATAATAAAACAAATTTAAAAAGTAAATGAATCTGTATACTGGATACTGTTTTAGTTTAGGTGTCAAACATTTTTTGGAACAGAAACGTTCAAAAACATAAGTGTATCTTAAATTTGTGCAAATTTTTAATCCATATTAAATGAAAACGCCACAGGAAAGAAAAAGAAGGCTTGACAGAGAACGCAAAAGAAGAGCTAGAGCAGTACTATCTCAGCAACAAAGAGAAGAAATCAGTCAGCAAAGAAGATGAAATCGAAAATATTAAAGCTGTTAGTGGGAAAATCATTCTTACTCCAAAAAACAAAGATATTTTGGACTTAATTCAAGGGGCAAACACATTCTATACAAGTGTGGATTCAATAGCAGATGATAATATAGAAAATTAAGTTAATTACCCTAAATTCTCAAACGCCTTCTGGAATGCGTTCACATGTACTTAAATTGAAGAAAGATTTAATCATAATCAAAATGCTTCTAGGTAATTTAAACCCTCGTAAGCGATTACTCAATGGAACACGACTGCTTATAGTATCGCTCAATGAGCTGTACATTCATTGCAAAATAATAAGTGGGAGCAAGGAAGGAGAAGAAATATTCATATCATAATTAATTAGATCTCGTCGACAATTCCCAGTGATCACAGCTTTTGCCATGATAGTAAACAAGTCACAAGGACAAAATTTCAACAATGTTGGCCTCTACTTACCTTCACCTGTCTTTGGTCATGGCCAGTTGTACGTTGCACTCAGCAGAACGTGTGACAGAAATAATTTCAAAGTTTTCGGAAAAAATTCTACAGTCGGAGATAGAGTTTTGATCAAGGACTACTATAAACAGGACGTGCACGGCCATATAGCTGACTACGCTAGCGGAGGCCAGTTCACTGAGCTGAGTGAGCTTAGTTAATCATCAACTGTCACAGTGCGAGCTTTGTCGTAGTCTGTCGCTCGGTTTGAATCGGACATTGTTGTTTATTTCGAGGCACAGTGCTGCATTTCTAAGTGGATACTGTTTGCTTACAAAGTTTATTGCTAATTAAATGTATTAAAAATGCCGAACAAGTGAGGGGTTGTGAACTGTCGGGGTAATTACAATAAGGAGAACAGGCGCCGTGTGTTTTGCCTGCGGAAAGAACAGTCTGAGAGACAGAAGTGGCTTGATGTTATTCAACCTCGTGAAAACTTTGTTGTTAATCCAGACAAGTTTTTCATTTGTGAGATACAGTGGGGTGCTGACCCACCTTTGATCAAATTGCATGGTGGTTCTTTGCTACCTGAAATCCCTCCCAGTATCTTTAATGTGCCTGCTTCATGTCTGCCATATCCAAAACCTGCACCTTGCCCAGCGAAAGTTGAAGACCAACAACTGAGGTATTTTATTCAGAAGGATAAGATTACTTCATTTGATGCTTTCAAACCTGAACGTAACCTGCAGAAGCAGTATAAGAACTTGATTATTTCAAGATTTAAAGAAAGGCTTGTGTGTTTGTTCATGACCGACTACTTCAGTGAGTGCAGCCTGTCTATGATTGTCGAAAACAAGCTCACTTTGTGTTCCCCACTGACGTTCAGTGCATAGCCAACATTTCACGCCAACAATGGTTTGAGATCGTATACGCAGTCCGACGAAACTGTGCGCTTGGCAATGCACTATGACATCCTGTTTGACAAAACGATCCAAAATGTTGTCACCCTTCAAGCTCACACGTCAGCCTATCCCAAGTAGACAGGTTAAAGGGGGCCCACGTGGGGCCCACGTGGGTCCCTGGGCATTGGATGGGCGGCATCAAAATATATATATAAGCTCCTGGGCATAGAATGGGCAGAAGATCGTTTTGTCATGAAACCTAAAATCTGGGTTTTACATGGGTTCGTAATATGGATATGATATGACTAGCCCATTGGAATTTCCCTACATGGTCAGCCCAGGTGTAATCCAGGTGTAAATTCTCAAAAAAAAATTTCAGAAAAAGTTTTCAAAAAGAATTCTCAAACACTATTTCAGAGAAAATACCAAAAAAATTAACCCAAAAATTTTAAAAAAAGATTTAAATAAATTGTTGAAATAAATAAATCTCAACAAATCGTAAAAAAATTCAAAATTTTTTCAAACAATATATTAAAGAAAATTTTAAAAGAATTTTGAAAACAAATTATAAAAAAAATTTAAGAAATAATGTTGAAAAAATTCTTTAAAAAATTCTCAAAACGAATGCTCAAAATAATTGTTTTGAGCATTTTTGAGAATATGTTAAAGAATTTCTTCAACATTTTCTGTTGAAAATTTTTTACGAGAATTTGGTTTTAATTTTTTTTATTTTTTTCATTATTTTTGAAAATATTTTAAACTATTTTTTAACGATTTTTTGAGATTTTTTCAAAAAATATTCAAACTTTCAAAATTTTTAATTTTTAAATATTAAAAATTTTTTTCAAATTTGTTATAAAATAATTTTTGGAAATGATTTTTCAATTTTGTTTTTGATAATTTTTTTTTCAATTTTTGAGATTTATAAAAACAAAAAACTCTGAGAATATTTTCTAATTCTTTATGAAAATTTTGTGTAAAAAATTATTTCGAGAATTTTTTTGAACATTTCTTTTGAGAATTGTTTTTAAGAACTGTTTTAAAAAAATTTTGTTGACAATTTCTTGTGAAAATTTTTTTTCACAATTTGTGTTTAGTTTTTATTAGGTTTTTCTGTTTTTGTATGATTTGAAAAAAATTTAAGAGTTTTTAATTTTTTGAGCTTCTTTTAGAATGTTTTTTGATAAAGTTTTTTAGATTTATTTTAAATGTTTCAAATCTTTTTTAATTTCTTTTTGAAAGTTTTATTCGAATTTTCGATTATGAGATTATTGTTGAGATTTTTTATAAATTTTTATGAGAATTTTGTATGACTTTATACAATAATATATTGCTGATGGAGTTTCACCACATTGATGGGTATATTTGTGATGTTTTTAAATACTAATTACTTTGAATCCTAATCTTCTATTACCATTCACTATAGAATCTCGTTTATTCTTATTCATCCAGTATTATTGAACTGAATAACTGAAATTTCAGAGATTAGTATATGGAATTTCTTACGTTTGTTGGCGCAAGAAATAATAATTCTCGATTATTATTGCTAGAATTTGGCCGTAAATCCTGCATCTCGAAAGCACGGACCTTAGTTATCTATTAAATAAATTTCATATTATTGATGGACAGTTTCTGATACTTCCTTGCTGCTATCCTTTAAAAATCCAGGAACACGTTCTGTGAACAAACTTTTATTGTCAACATGGATAGCATAATAAATAACTTAAACATCGCATGTCGTATTTCATTTTTATATATTTTAAATTCAATATATAAATATTTGCCATTCATATATTTTATTTGGTTATTTTATGCGTTCCAAAAAAAATTGGGAAACTCTTATGTTTGAACTATCCGTACCAACGTGTGTTTTTGGTACTATTGTGCAGGTGTGAACACCATATTTACAACAATAAATAAATTCAAATTAATTTTTTTACAATGGCAATATCGGAAAAATATTCATCTTTGTTTTTAACCCTACGAGTTCTTTCAATTTAAACAGTTTCATTCATAGTGGATTTATTTTAGAATTTTGTTTAGAATGTTTTAGAGAATTGTTGATATTTTTATTTAATTTTTTCAAACTTCATTTTTGAAAATTCATTTTGAAATTAATTTTTTGAATCTTTTTTTTAAATTGTTGAATTTTTTTTGCTAAGAAGAAAGTTTCTGAGAAAAAATTTATCCAAAAAAATTAAAAAAAGCTTAGAAATAAATTCTTAAAAATTAATTCTCAAAAAAAGTCTAAAAAAAATTCTCAAATTGCCTCAAATTTTTCTCAATTCTCAAATAATAAAAAAAATTGATAAAAAATTTGAAAAACATCCCATAAAAAAATTCATCAGAACAATTATAAAAAATTTCTCAAAAAAAAATTCCTAAAAAAATTCTCAACAAAAAATTAAAAAAAAAGAATACAAAAAAAACTAATAAAATGCTCATAAAAAATCAAATACTCGATAGATAGATAGTAACAATTCTCTCTCTCTCTTTCTCTCTGTATGTGTCTCATTACTTCCAATCTATTACTGAAGAAAAATTATTGATTTGGAATCAGGTATGCATGTATTACAAGCATTGTATTGTGGATACCAAAAGCACTGGATCGCTATAAAATACTCCATTTTTCTGTTATTAGCTTTCTTCTCTTACACGGCAATGTTATCGGTTGATTACATAGAAAATACAAGTTGCGTATTTATGTATTTATGACGAATATTCAGATTCTGATAATACCACGGGTGCAGCTGAAAAATGTATTTTATTTTATAGATTCTAGTTTATTGCTTTAAAATTCAGGAATTTCAACGGGTACTATGTTATCGGTAGATAAGATACATAATGAAAGTTCTGTAAATATTATTGAAAAATATTCATTTAAAGCACAATTCGTTGCAGATGTTTAATGCATTCATCTTCATAATAATTTCAAATCAGTCAAATATAAACCGTGGAACTTCCACGGGAACTGGCTAATGTATACTATAAAGTATAAGTATACTTTGTCATAATTTCAATCATTCATTTCTTTTTTCATGACGTACTCTGACTATTTCAGTCTGTTTTTGTAACAGGCAAACAAAACACAACACGTTGCAAACCCGTTTTATCAAAACAGACTGAAATAGTAAGAGTACGTCATATTGCCTGAATTGCTTCTAAAGATGCTGTGAAAAAAAAACCCAAACATCAAGCGTCAACATATGAAGAAATCAACCAATACGTTGCTCTGAGCCTCATCAACGCAAGGGACCGTGATAGAGGTTGACGAGAGAGACGCTCCAGAGAAGGGCAAGCCGAAATTGGTGAGAGCTCTGCACAAGTGAGAGCTCTTGATGAAGAAGGTGCCGGTCCTTCCCATGCTAAAGACCTTTAAAATATGTTTACTCTTTAACCTCGAATCAGAAATATTTTAAATTTTGTTTCAAGAATGGAATGTTATGTTTGTACTGTTTTAGAGTAGTAAGCTTTGATATTAGCTCATGACTTATCCCTTAAGTATGTTATGTTTCTGGCAGGGCAGTAGGGTTGGAGTCTCGATCAGAAATAGTCCGAGTCTTTAGGAGGATTCTGAATTGGACTTAACAGACCACTCGGATTCGGAGTGAGATTTTTGATCAGACTCATGTCCGAAAGTATTTCACCTAAGAATGTTACTCAAATAAAGGATTTTTCACAATATGATTTTTGGGATTTGCAAATGTTTGTAGGGCATGTTTAGTTAATCTTGATGCTGAAAATCAATTTTTTTTTGTTCAGACCAAAATGGACGCCTTAAGGAGTTGGAATTGGAAGAAAGTGGAGCAATCCGAACACCTAGTTTAAAATGGACCTTACACCCTACGGAGTATGGTTTATTTATGTGATATTACTTCAGTTTCAGTTTTTTCACTTAATGATCATCTAAACGGAACATATCATATAGCTCTTGCTTCCTTCTTCATTGTTATGGACAGGTGCTTGAGCATGCACTGAGGGTTTATATTGTATAAGACTAATTTGTAGAGAATTAATGGTTTCTTTTTTATGTTTTTCGCTTGTTTCTTGATTACTGCTAGTATTGTTGATTTTTTACAATATAATCCATTTATGATGTATCTCTAAACTAATGAATATCTGAATGGTGTGTTTTATTTGCTTTGAATAGTTACAGGTCATGCATACCAGCATTAATTTCATACAATTAATTTTTGATTTCATTCAGTAAATATCTAAAATACTTTACTGTCATTCAAGCTCTCTTATTCTCTTTATTTTAATTTGCCTGTTTTTGACTTATTGAGGGCTAAATCCCAAGCGCTATTTTGAACACATAATTTGTGTAGAAATTTATTGCAAACTTAAACCCATCATACTTCATCATGTCCTTGAGTCACTTGTCATATTTTATACATTTTTCTATTAATGTGTTTTTTTCCTCTACCTATTAATGACTGAGAAAGTCAACCTACATTGACAGTTGCATGTATAATAGCTACCCGAATTAGTTCATAATGCTACCAAAATTTATCACTGAAAATATATTTATTCTCAGTTTATTTAAGTAGCTGTAGGAAGCTCTTGACGCGGAGTTCACTATGTCCTTTGAGGTCATCTACTGAATAATTTAAGGGATTGTTGGCAGCAACAGACAGTCTGGAGGTGTCTCCTGTCATTAAAATTTTCCTATTGCGTTTTTTGATAATCAAAACTTTAGAAAATGAAGCGATAAATAAAGATTTATTTTTGCTTGCCGAGGATGATAGGACGAGGTGCATTCATTTTTCTTGTTAAAAGTTTACATAATTTGCGTATTCATAATGTACATATAAATTAAGTATTTAATTTTTCAGTTGTAATCAATTCCACCATGAATGCACTTTGTGACAGTACCTCGTTAAAAAACGCTCAACGAATGCCTCAGAAGGTACGACACAAGGCTCTCATGGAATCGCTGCATTTACCTTCAAATGTTGGTTGCAAACATTGTTTGTTGGAAACATTGGAATGCCTTCTGAAAAAAGTTCCTTTTCCAGAAAACCATTTAAGAGCGGCAGCACCGTATCATTTCAACACATATAAAGTTTGTCTGCTTGCTACGTTAATTAAAAAAAAATCGAATGATGACATGAAATTAACTTCTGACCGAACTTTTCAGATGGGGCATTGAAATTGACATCGAGGAACTTCAAAGTTATCACACCTATTCAGTCAGGGCTTGCAACAACCAAGGGGAAGTTCATCTAACTACACAATCGGATGCAGTTGCGTCTGATGAATTTCAGCATTGCTTTCGCAAGTAAGTTCAGATTTCGGAGTTCGAAATCTTTTCATGTTGAACTAATTCAATAATGCTCCCATTTGTACAGGTATAGCTCCATTTTTGACTCTGCTCTCGTGTTGAAAAGTCTCCTTATTGACATTAACCTTTTGAGTGGAGCTAGATGAAAGATACCAGTCATCAAACGAAGAGCTTTCAAGGATACATACCCTCACCAATAATGCAGTCCAGAGGGAGATGGCTTGCATTGCCCCACTTTTAGTTACGCTTTCTTGGTAAAAAGTTTTTGTAGTGACATTTACCCTGCGAGTGCACCTGGAAGGAAGGCTTACATTCATCAGAGGCAAAGCTTAAGAAATAATTCAGATTACTATCTAATATACGATCCAGAGGAAGAAGATTTGTTCTTGTAAGATTTTTACCTGCATCTGTTAATGATAATAACATTCGGTATTTTTCTAACAGCTATTTTTCTTAATGGGGAGGGGAAGGTCAGCCCTGAAATTAGTTGTAAGTTCGATAATTTCCTGCATTTCGTCCTGACTTACGGAAATAGGTTCTAACTTGTCCAACCAGAGGGATCGACCATGAGAAACATGGTTAACCACCAGCAAATCCATGTGAATGAGACGTAGGTAGAATATAGGCTACTTCGTGGTTGGCCCAGGCAATGCCCAGGAAAAGCCCATGGTTAACATATGGAAAATCCATGTGGGTAACGCGTGAGTAGCATATGGGCTACTTCGTAGTTGGCCCAGCCAATGCCCAGGAAAAGCCCATGGTTAACACATGGAAAATCCATGTGGGTGACGCGTGAGTAGCACATGGGCAATGTCCATGAGAAACAGATCTGTTTTTTTTCTAAAAAACCACGTGGAGCCCATGTCTATGTCTACTTGGGATGTCGACACCGAGAAGGAGAAAAAGTTGGTATTTTTGACACGTTAGTTGGAACTTTTATCACAGAAGCACTTTTCCATAAATGATTATTGTTTTGCTCTCTAATAATACCCAAAGTGTTATTATGAACAGTTCAGATACTTTTTGGTGCTGCCCTGCAAACGCGAGCTGCAGTACATCACTTCATCTATTGACAAGGACCTGGTGCTGCGGGAAACATTTGAAAGTTCAGACACTACAACAGAAGAATGTGTTTCTCTTGGTAGATGAAGTAAAGATTCGCCCAACTGTTTCGTTTTCTGGTGGGTTGCTGAGTGGCATTGCCGAGAACAACCGAGACTGCAAGGCCACTTCTATTCCGTGTGTTATGATGAAGTCGCTGCACAAAGGGCCTAGTCTGATGATTTCTGACACTCGTCCACAAGCTGACGGCAGCATACCAGCTTGAGCGTGTGAAGGAGGCTGCAGCTCCCGTTGAGAGGGCAAGTGGACGTGTCATCGGGTCTATCCCAGACAACCACAAGGTGAACCAGCAGTATTGTAAGCTGTTTGATCGGCAGGGTGATTGCAGTGCCACAGCCAAGCATCCGCTTGACAACGAGCGTGTCGAGTTTCTCCTTTTTGACACAGTACATCTGCTAAACAACTGGAGCTACATCTGCTAAACATCTGCGTCCGCAACAACTGGATCAGTGAGAAGGGCCAGAAGATCAGTCTTGGCAATGAAACAACGGCATCATTTGCAGACGTCAAGGAACTGAATGAATCAAAGAAAGGCAGTATTCTGACGACTACTACACTCACTCAATTTGCTGTCAACTCCTCAGAGAAAGACTAGCAGAAGAATGCAGTCCTTCAGACCTCTGTCAAGAAGGCCCGGTTGGCTGACTAATCGCTGCAGTTTGGTAGGTTTTTGCTTCTATGTCTGTTTGTTTATATGCGTGAATGTTTGTAGGTTTGTTTGTTTGCATTGGAGAAGTTTTAACTATAATTCATTTTGTAAAATCTAAAATTGCAGCAACTTAGATTTCTATGAAGTGGCCACTAAGCTCATACAATAATAAATGTTAAGTCCGGCTAAAATTGATAATTCAAAGCATTACAATGCTTTAAACGATTTAAAATTCACTGAAAAACCTTGTTATCCATTCTATTGCTTTGAAGAAGTAATCTTTGATGAATTTGTCCAATAGAAAATGTTATGTTACTAATAATGCCATGGTCTCCACTAGCGTAGTCAGCTATATGGTCGTGCACGTCCTGTTTATAGTAGTCCTTGGTTTTGATTAAAACTATTTTTTGCGAGAACTTTTGCAATAATTTTTTTGGTGTTGATATTGTGCTTTGCTTTCTGGTGCAATCAATATTTTTCTGCTCATAACCTCAATTTTTTATTTTCTGATCTTAATCATCCAAAATTTAATCCATATCATTATATAACTTTCAAATGCATGATATAAAACCCGTTATTTTTAACTGGCATATACTACGAATGCAACATCAAATTGAGCAAGAGAGTAACGAAACGAGAGAGCTGAGGAGGGAAGAAAAGACTAAGAGGGAAGAAAGGCAACTATCCAAATTTTAATCTGTATCATCATATAACTTTCAAATACATGATATTAAAACCCGTTATTTTTAACGGGCATATGTGTAGTGCCTCGGAAATATCGTAATGAATTTAGAATGATCTTGGAGTCGATACAAAAATATAATGTATTTTAGTAATATTTTTGGAGTTAATTTTTATACGTTTCACGTCATTTGAAACTAGTATTTTGAAGTTAAAAATTCAATCGTAGTTGCACCTTCAAATTGTAACCCTTGTCTATAGAAGATCATTGTCAACCACGAGCTTTGAGGCTTAGTGCCCAACAGTTTAATCTCAGCTATCGCCCAGTTAGCAGCAATTCTATCAGCGCTTTCAGTCTCTTTCTGACGGGTAAGTTTCTATTGGCAATGTGTTACAGAGTTTTGCATTTCACTTACGTGCTAGATATTCTTTGAACTTGTCTTTTTGATGGGCCTAGATGCTCCCCTGCAGGTTAAGATTTCCTTTTTGAAGCACTTTTGATACCATGTGTACTTGACAGATTGTATGGCAAGCATCTCATTTCATTGTGCTTATGTTTTCATTCAAACGATTTGAATTGTGTTTGAAGTGTTAGTGCTTTGACTCGCGTTACTCTAAGATTTATAATTAATCCAAATATAGAACGTTTTGAATAATAACTATTGCATCAGCCATCCAATTCATCGTCTAATTTCGTCTCACTCAAGTCTCTACGTTCGAGTATTTTATGACGAGCATACTGAATGATCGACCAGCCATTTTGATACGGTTATTAAATTTCATGGCCTCGGTTAGAAGCTGCCTATCGATATCTCGTTTTGTATTCTCTGTAGCAGCCAGCTAATTAGGTACGATGCTTTAATGTTTTATTCAACAGTTGTATTATAAAGTTGCCTTGTGCTATTATTTTTCTTGCTAAATTCTGTATTCATTTCGAGTTACTTATTGGTCTTTATCTGGGCAGGTGTCAGTTACGGGTTTTAGTTTTAGTTTCAGTCTCAGTTTACGGATTTCAAGTTCTCAGTTTCGGTTCTTGATCTTGGCCTTAACTTCTGCTCTGATTTTGATCAATAATAAATCTGCAAGCTACGAAGCCGATCGTATCAATTCCTTCGAAGAACATCACCCACGAAATAATTACTACAGAAAAATAACACGTTCCCTAAATATGCACTAGTTTTATAATAATCCGGAGCCTTTGGTATCCACAGTACAAGGCTTAAAATACATGTATATTCCCCCTCTGATTTTAGTTCAATAATTTTTCTTCAGTAATAGATTGGAAGAAATGGGACGGACACTCACAGATAAATACAGAGAGGTGGAGATACACTGTGTAATTATTACACTGTAATATAAAGGTAAATTTCCTATTCCCCCACTGCTGAATTAAATAGGAGAGATTAATTTAGAACAAGTCATAACTAAGGAATTGAAATAGAGTATTTATCTTTGGCTAACAAATATTGTTAATGCTGCAACTAAATTGCTACCACATTACTATTTTAAAAATAAAGCAATTTATATTCATAATAACATACAGGTTATCCACGAAAAATATCTATATCCGTATGATAGTGACTTTCTGAATCATGTTTGATATTGACTATCAATATCGGTTTTGAAGGCAAGGATTCAGGTGATTAACCTGTCTCTAAACTGGCAGAGTAACACTCACCAAGCGGCGGCGAGTCTTCTCGAGTGAGACCATCATTACAGCCGATGGAGGTGAGTCGCTGCAGCTGTTGGGACGTCTGGCGACATTGCCGGGGCAGTTTCCTACGCGCGAAGTGTCGGCAGCACGGGATGATGTAACGTCCGTACACCAGTGGGTTCACCACTGAGTTACTCACCGCCAGCAGGAAGATCACATCCTGCAGAGGCTTATTCATGTTTTCGAAAGAACTCTTGTCGATGAAGTTCCTACAAACATAAAGGTCGTAAGTTTAAAAGTTTCAACAAATTGGCAAACAGAGCAAAAATAAAATTGGAAGAATTTTGTTACTAATGTTTAGGTAATGTACGACACACTCACCAATGAATAGACCATAAACAAACTTAAACGAGTAAATTTACATTTGCTATAGGGTCCGTTACAGAGGCTTATAGAGAATAATTCTACGGTAACGGCAGCATTTAATATGGTTTACCAGAGAGTGCCAAGAGCGTACGGAGTCCAACACCAGATGAAGGCAATGACAATGATGAAGGTCATACGCAGTGTACGCGTGCGCGCACGCTCCAGGCTGGAGACGTTGGAGCGGCGGAGGTGGAGCCGCGCGCACTGCTGGTGCGGCGGTGCCTTCGACGACAGCTCATCTGAGGTAGCAGGATGGACCCTTGGCCTCGTCATCATATGCTTGATTTGTGACTACTTTAACCACAAATTAGGATGAAAATGTTTTTACATTTTTTTCACAACAGAAGATGTTGCTGAATAAATGAAATTACCGAAGGTTGACTTTGACATCACCCTGCCTGTAGCCTCGAACGTTCAGACTATCAGTTAAGAAATATATAATAGTTTTCATTCAAATAGATAAAAGCTTTCACAGAAAAATATTTTAGTTTTGACACACATTAATAGTTCTTTGCTCAGAATAATTCTGAGATAACACAATGTAGAGACGAAAGCTATTTCTAACGGATAACTTAATGAGTTTCCATTCATTGAGTAAACTGTAATTTCAAATAATCCAGTGTTTTACCACAATACAAGCTACAGTTGCTGCAGTAAAGTGTGAAGGCCATTCAGAATAACAGTAAATAATACATATCGGTTGACTAATTGTGATAAAAACTAAGATTTAACTTGCAGTTGGAATAACAGAGTGGTGCCTTGGAAACATCATAATTAATTAGTGTGTTCTTGGAGACGATGACTAAAAATACAATTAATTTTAGTAATACTTTATAGTTAATTTTATACCCATTTCACGCCGTTTGCGACTAGTCAGATTTTAACTATAGTGTTAACTTCAAACTGTAACTCTCGTTTTGAAAAGACTATAGTCAACCACGTGTCTTAAGACTAAATGTCCTGCTGTTTGGTCTCAGCTATCACTCAGTAAGCAGCACTTGCACTCGCACTTCCGTCATTCTCTCTGACGAGTTTCAGTTTTACGGATTTCAAGTTTTCAGGTTTAGTCCTCGATCTCGGCCCCAACTTCTACTCTGATTTTGATCGTGTTCATTAATAAATCTGCGAGCTACGAAGCCGATCGTATCACTGTCATCGAAGAACCCTCATAAAAACAACTGCAACAGAAAATACCCGTTTCCTAAAGAGGAATTACCTGTTCCCCTAAAGCAGTGAGACATCTCGAAAGCCAGATTCCACAAGACAGATAACAGAACCTGTGTTCTCATATGTGCGCTATTAGAACATGGGCATTGTGAAGTTTTAAAAAATGCTCTGGGAAATAGTTTTCATCATTGCAATGTTTAATTAATGTGTTTCATAAGAAAAACTAAGATTGTTAGTGTTCGATATTAGTGAAAGAATTACAGTTTTTCGAATGTCTGTTCATAGTATCATTGACTTGAGGATTGGGAATACTTTCTTCTAAATAGCTAACACTAATAAACCTAGAAAAGCTAGAAACGTGAAAATGAGCACGTTATTTTACTAATTTCATTGGGACGTTCTGTAACATTATACTTTCATCAAGATAATACTGAGTTTTCAAAAACTATAAAAAAATTGTGATGACGTAAAAATGAATAATTTTCACACAAAAATCAATATTTCTCGAAGTGACTCGAAAATTCAAAAATGACTGGACATCTTTGTCATGACTCGAGAGACAAATTTACATCGAAATGTTCAAAATACAGTGACACACAAAGTATTCAATACATCGAATTATCGAGAAAATCACAAATTTTAATCAATAGTATTAACTCAAATGGACATGAATTATTCATTTTATTGTAAATAGTAAATCCTCACGAGGATACTAAGGATCATTGCGTATTTTATTATTTATTGAAAAAAATATCAACAGTGCTAACGCAAAAGTATTCAACGCCCTCTATATCGTATATTTTGTAGAGATATTATAGCCCTTCATGGGACAGGCATCTTAATGTGAGTTACTTTCACGTTGATATAAAGATATTTCAGCCTATCACAGATTTACGTGTGTTGTTATCCACCCATTTGAGCTGGTAACCTCCATTGTGAACATTTGAAGCAACAGGTAGTGCAATTTTTGATTATTTAGAAATGTCTAAATCTAAAGAGTAATCTAATGGTCGGAAGTGCATAGTGGACCTGTACAGAGAAGGAAAGGGATATAGGACGATATCCCAGGCTTTGAAAGTTCATGTAAACACGGTTGGGAGCGTGATCAGAAAGTGGAGGAAGACCGATTCTGTAACCCATGCGTCCAGGAGCGGCTGTCCGAGGAAGATCAATGGTGCAACAGAGAGGTAAGTCATCAGAAAAGTGAAACAAAGCCCATTTGTGACTCGTAACGAGATAAGAAAAGATTTGTAGAGGGCTGCAGTAACTGTCAACAGCGACACCATCAGTCGAACTTTTCACCGGAGTGGTATTAACTCGATGTCACCAAGAAAAACTCCTTTATTGATGGAGGAAGATATTTCTAATCGTTTAAAATTTGCAAACGAGTATTTAGAGAAGGCAGATACATTTTGGAATTCTGTTGTGTGGTCTGATGAAAAGAAGATAGTACTTTTCGGACATAACATTAGGAGTAATGTTTGGCTGAAAGATGGTGAAGCCTTCGCTTTAAGAAATTGTATTCCAACTTTTAAATTTGGAGAGGGTAGTGCTATGGTTTGAGGATGCTTGTTTTCACGTGGAACTGAAGAATTGAACGTAATTGGATGAAGAATGAATCCTATCATGTACAGAGATATTCTCAATGGAAAACTTCTTAGGTCTGCCAATTTCTTCCAATTTGAGAGTGATTGGGTCTTTCAGCAAGACAACGACCCAAAACACAAATCAAAACTAATCAAAAAATGATTTAATGCCAACAAAATTGATGTTATGAAGTGGCCCAGCCAGTTACCTAACCTAAACCAGATCGAGAATTTGTGAAGAATTCTTAAAATGAATGTCCACAAAAGAAATGCTCAGAATATCAAAGATCTAAAAGTTTTCTGCGTTGAAGAGTGATCCTGTATTACATTTGAAACATATAAGAAGTTCACCTGTAACTATGCAAACAGGCTCAATGCTGTAAAACACAACAAAGGAGATGCAACTAAATATTAAAAGCATATGCTGAATAATTTTGCGTTAGCACTTTTGATATTTTTCTCAATAAATAATAAAAAGCGCAATGATTCTAAGTATCCTTTTGAAAACTTATTATTTACGTTGAAATGAATGATTTATGTCCATTTGAGTTAATATTATTGATTAGAATTTGAGATTTTCACAATAATTCGATGTATTGAATACTTTTGCAAGTCACTGTATATCTGAATTCATTCGATGAAGTCAAGTCTAGACTCTTTGACGAAGATTCACCATTGGGGTAAACATCATAACGAGAGTCGAAGACTCGTCGAATACCTGTTATTATAATACCTGTATTATTTTCACAATAATTCGATGTATTGAATACTTTTGCAAGTCACTGTATATCTGAATTCATTCGATGAAGTCAAGTCTAGACTCTTTGACGAAGATTCACCATTGGGGTAAACATCATAACGAGAGTCGAAGACTCGTCGAATACTACCCATATGTGTCTATATGAATATGTAAAAACGCACACGGAACTTACTCTATGAAGATGCACAAAATACATACACAACTTACCCTGAGTTTCTTTGCTTTTTTTGCTAATTTCCATAATTATTCTCGTATATGCGATCAGGATGATGGCGAGAGGCAAGAAATAAAGGAAGAAGATGCAGAGAACCGTGTAGAGCATTTTTGCAGAAGGCATGCCTTCGAAAAATCCGAATGACACGCACTGGATAAAGCTCGGCCGGTAGGGATGACTTTGAACGCTGAACATAATTGTCTGAAACAAAAAAATACACTAGAAGAATATCAGTGTAACAGAGTTTTGAGGTTGTTAAGAACTATTTTACTAATACTATTTTTTTACTTTTTTAGTATTCAGAGATTTTTACTATTTTAGTATTCAGAGTCTGACCGACGTTAGATCGCAATTAAAACAGAGCAGGAAAGCTTGATAAATTGTTATTCCGATTAAGTGGTACCACAAGCACGCAGGCCATCAACGTTTCGGTTGTAGTTAATATGTGCAAGTATCATGAAACGTAAACGGAAAATGAAAGAAGAAAGAAAGTAATACGTGCATGAGGATATTTTAGGAGATCTTGGCCTCACTAGCAAGACACAAAGAAGATAGAAATTTAAAAAGGCATACTTAATTACAAAACTAAACACACAACAGCGTATGTGTACACAAAAAAGTTGTTAACTCAATGTCTCAAGACATGCGGACGAAAAGAAGATAGGCACAATCAGCATAACTTTTTCCTTTCATAATATACGCCAACACACACACCATCAGTACAGGTCCTATTATTCCAACTGATGATTCGATGGTGTTGAAATTAATTAAGCATTTTATCGTGAACTTTTGAATCAGCACTGTTATCTTGGCTTGAAGACCAGCCTATCACTCCAAAAAAGATCGTGTTCATGCGAGGAAATGCACCTTTGCATTCAGCCAAAGCAACTAGCGATATCTGGCATTCTTTGGAATTCAAAGACTACAATTTGATAGTGTGGCCTCGAAATTTGCCAGATTTGAACCAAATACTAAATTTCTAGTCCATTATTTATGGAGAAATTTTTACTGATGGTCGTCGATTAACTTTGAAGCAAGAATTATGGAATGCCATAGTAGCCGCATCGATATTAGTATCATCTGCTACAATAAAGAAATTGACTGAATCGACAAATTAGCGTGTTTTTGAAGTCATAAAGTACGAGGGACGTTAATAAGCAGCCTATATGTTTTGTTAAATCTGTTCACTGTTCATTTCAAATATCCGAGATTTACATGTCATACAATGTTTAAATTCGTATCAGTAGTTTTTAATCTCCTTCGATAGTGAATTCACGCTTCATATCATGTTGGACTACTATCGCGAGTCTATACAAACACCAATTTTTAGACAAAATTATTGTGTTTTTCAATATACATTGTTAGTATTGCAAATAACCATTTTAAATCTTTTATAAATAACTATATACTTGAAAAATGGCCATGTAATATACCCAAAAATATTTATATGTCATTTTACCCAATATTATATTGGACCTACTGTATTCAGTTCAGTTTTCTGTACGAGCGATGTGCAAGTAAAGAAAGTAAATCGAGTTTTGGATAGAGAAAATCAACATATACAAACGATCGTGCTTCTTATGGTGGCAATAAAGAGGCACGATCGTTCTTAGATAGTAGTTTTCTCTTTCCAAAACTCTGTTTACTTTTTTTCTAGCACGAAAACTGTAAGAGGAGATCGATTTGGGTCGAAAATGTGCAAAATACTTTATTTACCCCCTAAAATCGCCCAATATTTGGAAAAATGGGAAAAATGTATGAATAAAATAAGTTCTAAATTTAATTTTACCTACCATGTTTGGCTTAGCTTCGTCGTATCATGCATTTAAGCTTTTCACTAAGATGCCCCTCTTAAACGCTCGTCTAGAGAACACTGAAGCGGTTAAAAGAGACTAGACAAATAAAGAATAAGCGTAGACTCTCTGTTTCATTATAAAAACATTATGAATTAACACACGAATTTTTGATGGCTTAGCATAAATATTTTACTATCTCTTGAATATTTATGCCCACCTGTGGCAGAGAAATGTAGGCAGAGATGATCCACGCGAAAAAGAGCATGATCTTGCCCCGTCGCTGAGCATCGTTTACCTTGAGAGGATGCAGCACGGCGAAATATCTGTCTAGGCTGATGCACACAAGGATCATTGAAGAAGTATAAAAACCGAATGCCGAGAAAAATTTGTGAATTTTACAACCAATTTCACCAAATGGCCATTGAATAGTGATATGCCAAATCATTTCAATTGGCAGGAACACAAAAGTGACGATCATGTCAGCAAGAGAAAGATTTAGGATCATCAAATTAATTCTAGATTTACACCGTCGACTGTTGAACAATGCATTTAGCACCATCAAGTTCCCAACGGCAGCCATGGGAAATAAAATAGAGTACGCTATCAAATTGGTCATGTTCACTTGCAAGAGCTCTTCCGGAAAATTTGGTATCCGATAATCACTTTTAGTCACCTCAAGAGAAGATGAGTTTTTGATATCGGTGATAACATTGATGGAATCTAAGCAATGTTCTAAATACACAGGAGGTTCCTCGAGAGTCTCATTGCCCAAGTGGTGGACGCAGGGACTCAGCATCTCTGCTGGAGGGAAAATATAAATAACTACGGTTATTATCCCAGGTTGAAAAATTTTGTGTTACACTTAACCTAGAAAGACACATGTCCTGTTCACCAAACATATCTCAATATTAATTTAGAGAGATCAGATTAACGGCTCGTGAGAAAAATGTACGAATAATTTTAGGTTTGGAGTTCTATCAACATGATTTAATATTATTACGATCATGAGTTGACAATAATTTTACAAACACACTCAAGAAATAAGCTTCAAAAATTCACTCCATTGAACACGACAAAAATGATTTTAATCCAAAAGGACCAAAAGGCTTGTCTCTGTAGGTATTTTCTATTCTATTTTAAAAGTAAGAAAGTCTTAAATGCCATATTCTTTTTTTTTTACTTGCACGTCTTTTAATATTGAAATTGTGGGTCCTGTCAACCGATATTCAACATAATGATTCATACGTTTTTTTCACATAAATGTTTAATTTAAAGAAATACTTTGAAAGCTTTTAACCTCAAAATTCTAACAGTCAGACAAGTGAAGCTTAAATAACATTGATGTTCAATGAACAAACTCACTGAGATTATTCTGCCAATAGACGATTTTATCTTCGTTTTATTTCATATATATATATTTTTTGCATACTACTTCCGGTACGGTGTTGTGTCCAGTTGTGTTGCATATTTGAATTATTATGTAATCATGAAGCTCATGTACCAATTTTAGTAAATATTTTGCAATAATAAGCGAATGTGAAACCTTAGGACTCTTGGTTACTGCAGTTATATCTTCATTGATATTTTAATTTTGATAATTCGTGACATGTTTCAAGATTTCATCCTCATTTTTTAGTTAGTTCTCTGACACGTAACTTCTGATTTCATTAAATGTAACGAAGTTTTCAGATTAATACTATTATAACGAAATTTCATGGATCAACCCATTACACTAATACATCGACCAGTAAATATATTACCACCTGAATTTTAACTCTGACTCTCATATTTAAATTCAAGATTTTACTCCTACTGATGGAAGCTCAAACTATTATATAAGATTGTGTTGTAGGCGACTCATTTCGAAGTGAGCCCTTTGTTGCAATTTTAGCACACTTATATTTTAACCTGTGCTTCAACTGTAAAACTATAGGCATCGTTTTTCTATCATCTACTACGTCTAGAACATCTACCACGTGATGATTTTGTAACGAGTCACTTCAAGAACCAATGTTGTTACACGTCTTATGTGTAAGCACAAACACTATTGAAAATATATTGTTTCTTTTTTGTGTATTTTTCCAATGATATCTTTGGCACAATTCTCTAAAACCATGACGATACTAAGTTGTTTTCACTAAAACAATACCAGTAATAAAAATACTCTCGTAGCTACAACTTGACCGGAAGTACATGGATCTTAATTTTTTTATTGGTTTTCAAATCACTGCATCGTCGCACGAGACATTCATTTTACACGTATAAGATCCACCATTTTTTTGCGTCAAAATTATGACTTTATCAGAACACTGGATTTAATTTTTCAACTCTGTTTTATGTTGCCTGAATCTTTTTCCTCCGTTACTTTCAAACTTAGTATCAGTCATCAAAGCAGCATAACCCATACCAAAAATTCCCCATATTAAATATTTAAGTCGCAAAATTGGGTTATTCACACTTGATAATAAATACGTCTGTGTACATGTGTGCATGGAAAGTCAGTTTTCTCACTCAAAGTCAACTTTTTACTTCGCCCGCTCAATTTTAACACGAACATTTTTAAATTGTTTTTTATATGCTAGTTAAGCTCAAGTGATAACGCTAGTAAATATTTTGTTAAGAATAAGAAACTTCAGAAATTCCGAAGAATTGCAACTTAATTTGGATCAATCGATGGTAATTTTGATAATTTGTGATATACCGTGGGGTCCAAATAATACAACATGTTGTTTAAATCACCCGATTGCACATTTATAGACCACGTATAATTACAAAATTTGAACTATATATAAACAATAGTAGAAAAAGGTTAATAATAGATCTAAAACTAACAAACATTTAATAGAAAAATATATAGGAACATGCATAATAAATACGTGAACAAAAGTTTACAACACATTTCAAGATATACACACATTAATACTTCGTTGCATAGGATTTATTATTAATTATGGCTTCGAGACGTTTATAGTAGTTCACTACCAGCCTTTTACAAGTTTCGGGCGTAATCTTATTCTATTCTTCAACGCAAATTTCTTTGAGTTCAGTGATGTTATTGCGACTTCTCTTCTGAAACTTCAATTTCAATTCCCTCCACAAGTTTTCGATTGGATTCATGTCCAGGGATTGACTTGGCCATTCTAAAATGTTTATCTTCTTCATCCTCAACCATTTCTTGGTTTCGTTTGCAGTATGCTTTGGATCGTTGTCTTGTTAGAATTTCCATCCACGTTTCAATTTTAAGAAACGAGTTGAAGGTAGGAGTTGCTCTTCCAACATTTCACAATATTTCCTACCATTCAAGGTTCCTTCAATGATGTGAAGTTTACCTACCCCTGATGAGCTGAAATATCCCCACACCATGATTGAGCCACCTCTAAACTTAACAGTGGGTGTGTTGCACTTTGGTTTATACTCTTCGTTTTGTTGCCTTCAAACATGGTTTGTGCTGTTTCTCCCAAATAGTTCGATTTTGGTTTCATCTGACCACAGTAGTGAGTTCCAAAACACTGCTGGCTTATTCAAATGGTCGTTGGCATACTTCAGCCTGGCTTTGACGTGACGTTTTTAGAGAAGAGGTGTTCTATGAGGGATGCAGGAGCGAAGACCTTCACGGCGTAGTGCCCTGCTCATCTTGTGTTTGCTGGCTTCGATCCCAGATGCCTTGAGATCATCTTTCAATTCTTCACGAGTAGTTTGAGGCGTCTGCACTACTGTTCGGACCAATTTTCGAGCAGCACGGTCGTCAATCTTCCGTGGACGGCCAGTTCGAGGCTTGCTGAGTCGTATTCCGGCATTTCCACTTACGTATTATGGTTCCAACCAAGGTTATAAGAACACACAGTTGTGCACTTATCTTCCTATATCCCAAACCTTCATCATGGAGCTCCACAATACGTTTGCGAAGATCTTGGCTGATGTCCTTATTCTTACCCATGCTTACGACCTTTCAAAACGAGAGCAGCTGTACCAATGACACGTTATTGGGGATGAATGATGACGAAAGTTTGGTTACCAAATAGGAGAATGTATTAGAACTTTCCGAAATAATCCTACAATAATTTTCATGCATAATATCGAGAAAAAAGTCGGATATTGTAAACTTTTGTTCACGTATTTATTATACATGTTCTATATTTTTTTTTATTAAATATTTGTGGATTTTAATATGTTATTAACTTTTTTATACTGTTGTTTATATATGGTTCAATTTTCGTAATTGTACATGGTCTATAAATGAGCAATCTGGCGATATAATCAACGTGTTGTATTATTATTCCCCCCACGTTATTCAAATTTTATATCCCATTATATAGATTCTCTTAAGCGTTGATTTCGATTTTATAGCATCAATTGAATTGTAGATA
The DNA here is from genome assembly GCA_006783055.1 of Trinorchestia longiramus. Lineage (NCBI taxonomy): Eukaryota > Metazoa > Arthropoda > Malacostraca > Amphipoda > Talitridae > Trinorchestia > Trinorchestia longiramus. The sequence continues at coordinate 81,884 of VCRD01001701.1, read as the reverse complement.
GATTGCACACGGAACAATTATTGAAATTTTGATGATTACCGTTCGTATGAGGTTGAATGAACGGCCGGCAAGTAAGGAATAATCACACCTCGTATCACTTTAATTTGTATGGGCACATAATTAGAAAATTTCAGCCGTACTTCAGAAGCCGAAATGTAAGAGATTTGTTTGAAATAAATACATTGAAACATAATAGACAGTCACCAATAATTAAGTTCGCCAATTTTCAGTGTTTTATGACTTTCTTAGAATAAACAGTTCTGTTATGTTTAGTAAAAGATACATCTCGTTAAAATTTAGAGGGGAGAGGCAGAGAAGTGAACACACATAATCGATTATATAACTTAAGTTTACACCATCATTTGGAGTGACTTTTGAATCAAAAACTGTTATATTTATGTAACGCCTTTCAAAAAATGTAACACCGTTAACATTTCTCCAATACATATGGATCCATAAATGGCTGTTAGACAGCAATAACCATGTTAGATACTATGGCAAAAATATCAACCATGTTGCACTTTTATTGTCAATTCTTTCAAAGAATTTGGAGCATGGTCCAACCATAGATAATGTATAAAAGTAAGATACCTAAATAAAGATTACGATATTAATGAGTTTAAAACAAATAAATTAATTTAATATATGTATGCTTGTTTATCAATCGCTATGTTATTCAATGTATAAGTAAATTTGATAATTATTAGATGGGCAAAAACATATTTTACATGCACTTTATAAATTAAAATGGTATGTCTAGTTTTATAATGTCTGGTCACAGAAATTATTCAATTTTTATGAACAAATATGTCTCACAGAAATGAATATTTGTTTTGATTGGCATCTTCGTGTCTTTTTTCTTTATTTTAAGTAGGAGAATGAAGAAACTATTTGAATGTTTACTTTTAGTCACCAATGCTAGTATTTGTTTATGATACTTTCTGGGTTAAATTACCCTCCACTTATTTTCCGTGAAATTTCAATTACTCGTAGATTTTATATGAACTTTAAATACCATTGTGATAGTTTGTGTACCAGCAATGAAAATAATAATGCAGTCCATTGTTTCACCTTAACGGGCAGAGAGTCCTCGTTAGGACGGCCATGGAAAACAACAAAAAACATTAACCGCGTTTTGAAATATCACATAGGTCAGTATCACTCAGAAAAATAGAATAATGCAATAGAAACAAGTCGTTTGGCCCATTCTTGGGTGGATACCCAAGTCTCATTCCGTCTAAAGTAAATGCATCAAGCATGCTCGTACACCTTAATCCTGTAAATCAATTAAGTTACGTACACTTACTTTACTCACACACAGGCATTCCAGTCACATGCATTTATCACAACCATACACTGGCTCTTACAGTTAGGGGGATAGAATTAGTACGTTATAATACTGGGGAGTTCGTAATCCAATATTTGTCGAGACAATTTTTTACTGTGTTCACAGTGCCAGCAGAAACAATGTTTTCAGGTTTTCAGGCAGTTGATTCCAAGATGGGGTAATTTTAACAGGAAAGATATTCATAACTAGGGATGTCTTAAAATTTCTCATTATTAGTTTTTGGCCGGTACTTCTGGTTAGGTTCGAATGTAACATCGTTAAGGCCGTTCAGATACTTATAGGTCTCAATGAGTTTTCCTCTCAGCCTTCTTTGTTCTAGGGAGATAAGTTCAAGCTGTTGAAGACGCCTTTTGTACCTGAGATTGAGCTTTCTGGAATCATTATTACCACATCATTTTCGTTGTTTTTTTCATTTTCGTTGCTTTAGGCCGATTTTTTACGATTTTATTAATATCTCCTCGTCAGGTAGGAGACTGGAGTTGCCCTGCATATTCCAAATGTGGAAGGACTAGCGCTTTATAGAGTGGTAATATTATGTTGTTTGAATTGCATTCAAAGTTTCGTGCACTGAAACCATGAATCATTCTGCATTTTAAACTTGTCATGTTTGAGATTTTCAGTGACAATGATTTTCAGTGACAATCTATATATATACGAGTATATATATATATTGTCATTGTGACTGAAAATCTCAAACATGACAAGTTTAAAAATGCGTCAGAAACGCAGCATGATTCATGGTTTCATTGCACGAAACTTTGAATGCAATTCAAAGAACATATGTAATATTCAACAGCTTGGTCGATTGGTGAGCGAATCTGCTTGCGAGCAGAAAGACCCGGGTTCGAATCCCGCTGCCGACATGGTTGAGGCGGCTAGAAATACGGCATGGGGCTTGGGTAAACAATCGAATAATTATCGAAGTAATTATCCGACCCAAGAATGGGATCGAAGGTTCGTTCCTATAGCCTCATTCTATTCTATTCTATTACCACTCTATAACACGTTACTCCTTCCACATTTGGAATATGCAGGGCAACTCTGGTCTCCTATATATATATACACGTAGTGGCCACAGTGGAGAACATTTCTGCTTCTGATGCTGAAGACCCGGGTCTCGAGTCCCGTAACCGCCGTGATCGATTCTGTCGAGCATCAGTTTACGTGACACACGTTCTGCGTTCGCTCAAAACACCCGAGTTTGCCACCATCAACTTCAACAATGGCTCAACGAGTATTTACTTGGAGTCACACTACAGACAAGGGTCTCATCCGCTGTCACCATCATCACTCGTTTGAAGATGTTATCGTTAATGATTGAAAACCTGATCCAATGTTTTGTGGATTCTTACTCTCGTGTGTGATACTGTACTGTACGCTTGAAACCGGGATAGTTCCAGAGAATTGGAAACAGGCTAATACCATCCTTATTTTCAGAAAGCCGAGCAAACAAACACTTAATAACCATCGTTCAATTAGTCTAACATCTGTCAAACTGTATAGCTTTTTTGTCTTTTCAGACGGTCTTACAACAACAAGCCAAAACAGATCACAGAACAGTACAGCACAAACTAATCAGACAACTACTAACTCCAATAACCATACACGAACTTTATACCAACAATACAAGGAACAGAAATATATTTATTCATTTAAAATGTAGATACAATAAAAATCTCATAGGGGGCTACTACTGTGACAGCAAAGCAACTAACATCTGATACTCATTCAATGCCAGCAGTTCGCAACAGTTGTATGGAAAATTAATCAATACCCACGTTATTTGATCACCACTACTCATCAATTGACACCTACGTGACTTGACCACCTTTGTACATTAATTGACACCTACGGAACTGGACCACCTCTGCACGTATCCAAGCCATTCAAAAGATAACAACTCCGTGATACGCTCATATATTTTAAAAGGATCAGGCGGGTTAATTTAGCCAAAATCTCAAAATTTTCACGAATGCGTATTTTTACAGATAACGAAAGATAAACATCTTGCATAGGTTCCGTAAAATTTTTTGGGTTGTACGAGTACGGGAAAGGGGTGTGGGAGGGGTGGGAAGGGGCCCCGTGTGGGATAGGAAGGCAAAGAACGCAGAACGGCAAAGCAGGCCCTACTCAGCAACCACTGTTGTGAAGGAGGAATGCGTCAACCACGTTCCCAAGAGGATGGGTAACCGACTACGCCAACTCAAGACGGGAATCAAGACCAAGTTTGCCTACCTTGAGCGCTATGTCTTTGCTGCGACTGTCACAGCCCTTCAGCACAACCTAGGGAATGTCCGTGGACACGTCCTTGTGGCTTTTGGACTCATTCCACGAACTGCTATGAAGGCAAGAAAGAAGAAGGAAACTACTCCGGCGAAGGGACCACCAGCAAAGAAGAAGAGGACGCCCCATGACGAACCTTCCTGAAGCTACAACCCCGGCGGATTCTAATCTTCACGGCAGTCCACCTCCAAAAACACCTCAAAACTCCCACTCTGGAGTACTGAAGCGTTTCATGATCTATTAGTATCCTAACTCAGTTGATACATAGCACATGACCTCCTAAGGAGGACCCCAGAACCTTCAGTTTCCAAAAAAAATAAAATCATCAAACAAAAATTGGCTCTCCTGAAAAACTTTGTTTTCGGGGGCGCCAAAGCCTACTCTTCCATCATTATTTGACGTAGAGACTCGTTTGAGGGCTCTTTAGAAAGACCAGAAAGCTTTCTAGAGAACAACGTAAAGACATTTGCAATATTATAATTAGGTCAGAAGATATAGCCAATTAAAGTAAAAAAATGCAAAAAATTCAAACTAAATTCTTTTTTTAAAGTTGAATATCTATAGAACAAAAAACAATTTGGAAATGTCTCTCCGTTTTACTGTAGAGGGCTCTTAGCTCTTTCTAAAGAACACTCTTTCGAGTCTCTATATTAAATTTTGAAAAGGTAGTCTACGGAAGTTTCCCCTAAAATTTCACGTTTTCTTTTTGTAAGTCGTTTTCTACACTTCAAATCAAAAAACTCTATGAACAAAATTTTTGTTTTGGTTTCTATGTATGTACAAAGTTTCATGGCTGTACGATTAATAATAAACAAATTAGGAATGAACCCGCCTGATTCCCTTAATATGATAGTAATAGAGGAAAAAATTATTTAAACATTGGCCTTTCGTCTACAAGTGAATTGTAGCTGTGCAAACTTGAATGTCGATAAATCGACACTGCCTCCAACTGTTAGCGTAGATGGTCAATAATTGTAACTGACAAGATCATTACAGCATCGATTTTCTTTGATGAATAAATAACCCATTCCAAGCGGCAAGGGGCTCATCAAAATTTACCAATTTATTAATGAACTATATATAGTTAACACTTTTAATTGCCATCTTCAATGTTTTGAACAATATAAAGTACAACCGCTGAATCAAATTGATTTGTTAGGGACTATATTTAGTCACCGCCGCTCAACAACATGAGGGAGATATGTATATCTGCACGAATTGTATTACGCTTTTTATTTTAAACGTGCATGAATGATTATACGGAATAGTTGATTGGAAACAACTTATAATATTTGAATTTTATTTCAAAAATGAAGTTTATTATATATATATAATAAATATATATATATATATATTAAGGACTAACATAACCAGGACGTGCATCGCCATGTAGCTGACTACGGTAGCGGAGGCCAGTTCACTGACTTCAGTTAACTCCCATCTGTCATAGTGCAAACATTGTCGTAGTCGGTCGCTCGGTTTGAATCGGACATTGCTGTTTGTTTCGAGGCACATTGCTGCATTTCTAAGTGGTTACCGTTTGTTTACAAAGTTTATTACTAATTATATGTATTAAAAATGCCGAACAAGTGTGGGGTTGTGTAAACAAGTGAAATCCCTTCCAGTACCTTCAATGTGCCTGCTTCATGTCTGCCATCTTCAAAACCTGCATCTCCCCCGGCGAAAGTGGAAGACCAACAACTGAGGTATTTTCTTCAGAAGGATAAGATTACTTCATTTGATGCTTTCAAACCTGAACGCAACCTGCAGAAACAGTACAAGAACTTTATTTCAAGATCGAAAGAAAGGCTTGTGTGTTTGTTCATGACCGACAACTTCAGTGAGTGCAGCCTGTCTGTGATTGTCGAAAACAAGCCGACTTGGTGTTCCCCACTAACGCTCAGTGCGTTCAAGAACGGCATTAGTGTACCACTGTTTAAGATACTTCATCCCAACAACGGTTTGAGATCGTATACGCAGTCCGACGAAACTGTGCGCTTGGCAATGAACTATGTATGACATCCCGTTTGACAAAACGATCCAAAATGTTGTCACCCTTCAAGCTCACACGTCAGCCTATGTTGACACAAGAAGGAGAAGAAGTTGGTATTTTTGACGTCTGTTGGAACTTTTTTCACAGAAGCAGTTTTCCATGAATGATTGATTTGCTCTTCAATCATGCCCGAAGTGTAATTATGAACAGCTCAGAGACTTTTTGGTGCTACCATACAAACGCAAGCTGCAGTACATCATTTCATCTATTGACAAGGACCAGGTGCTGAGGGAAACATTTGACAAAGTCCAGACACTGCAACAGAAGAATGTGTTTCTCTTGGTAGATGAAGTACAGATTCGCCCAACTGTTTCAATTTCTGGTGGGTTGCTGAGTGGCATGGCTGAGAACAACCGAGACTGCAAGGCCACTTCTATTCTAATCACTAGGTAACTGAAGTGCCACAGCCAAGCATCCTCTTGACAACGAGCGTGTCTGGTTTCTCCTTTTTGATACAGTACATCTGCTAAACAACTGCATTCGCAACAACTGGATCAGTGAGAAGGGCCAGAAGATCAGTCTTGACAATGAAACACGGCATTTTTGCAGACGTCAAGAAACTATACGAGTCAAAGAAAGGCAGTATTCTGACGACTACTACACTCGCTCAATTTGCTGTCAACCCCTCAGAGAAAGACTAGCAGAAGAATGAAGTCTTTCAGACCTCTGTAAAGAAAGCCCGGTTGGCTGACTAATCGCTGCAGTTTGGTAGGGTTTTGCTTTTATGTGTTTGTTTATATGCGTGAATGTTTGTGTGTTTGATTGTTTGCATTGGAAAAGGTTTAACTATAATTAAATTGTAAAGTCTTAAACTGCAGCAACTCGGCTTTCTAAAAAGTGGCCACTAAGCTCATACAATAATACATGATAAGCCCGGTTAAAATTGGTATTTCAAAGCACTACAGTGCTTTAAACCATTTAAAATTCACTGTAAAACCTTATGATCCATTTAGTTGCTTGAAAGAAGTAATTTTTGATTAATTTGTCAGATAGAAAATGTTATGTTACTATGAATGCAATGGCCTCCGCTACCGTAGTCAGCTACATGGCGATGCACGTCTTGGTTATAGTAGTCCTTGATATATATATATATATATATATATATATATATATATATATATATATATATATATCTCCTTTCAAAAAGGGATCAAAATATCATATCATTCAGGAATTGGAATCGAAATTATTAAAAAATATATAGCATATTTTCATTACAGTTAAATAGCATATCCTCGAAAAAACTAATACTGGGAACAGCTAATCTTATTCGCATTCAATAGCATTGTATTTCATTTCCAACAGGGAGGCACTCCACAGTGTGAAATGCTTTGAAGCACGGTGTTGTGCATAATGGGATCTTATAGATGTCGCAGCTGTATATATTTTTCAAACCTTCTTTCGAAGAGAACAGTAGCGGCACCTGCTCTGCTTTTTGGTCTCATTTCCGTCTTCATTCACATTTGCAATTGGGAAGTGTCTCCCTCATAACCACGAGGGGCAACAATCTAAACTAACAACATTTGGTGTATGTTTCCAATAAACATAATTTGGATGTTCTTTGAGAAGTTCATTTATAAGTTGTAGCTTGAATAACAGGAATTTTGTATGGCCACCATTCTTTTTACATATGCAATGACAGTTTGGTATGCATATTTCAAACGGTTTGAAAACAATCTTCTTGTAGTACCTTTTCACTCCTTTCCTGACGAGTGAAGCGCTTGATTTGATATGATCCATCAAATCCACCCCAGCCATATGTTTCTGTTTACAGTTGAAACAAACTATCGGCTTCAGAGTTTCTTTTCGAGCTACAGTCATTTCTTTCATGCTATGGTGATAAATAGTATTCAACATATTTACGTCTTTTTGTTTTTCCATTTCAATTGCATCATTTTCCCTTTAAATTATTGTACTGTCTCTCCTTTCTTCAACTTCTTGTTGTGAACCACAAGAGACGTATTTTTTCAGTTACATCGTACTGTACCAACAGCATCACTACTGTTTTTTAGCAATATAGCATACAGCCCTGGTGAAGCACAATAATTTTAGTACCCTGGGTTTAGCAGAGGCTCTAACAAATGCAAAACTACTTTGGAAGGCTTTATTATGTTTTCAGCTATATTCTCTGCTGTAACAAGGTTGTGGGTTTCTTTTCCTGTCTATATCATCATATTTCAAACATAGCCCGTCACGCATTCGGGAGGTATAAATGATTCTATCCCGAAGTTTGCTCTGTTGAGAGGTATGTATCTTTTCCATCTTAGCCTTCCTTTCCAGAGTAAGAGAGATTCATCCATGCTAATATTTTTTCTAGAATGTAATTCGACTTAAACTTGGACACAAAAAATCTAGCAGTTTTCTTATCTTATACAATAGACAATGGACGGGCAAGTCTCTTATTATACAGATGTAATAATATACATTAAGGTTTATGATACCATCAAAAGAGTTGACGAGTATCCTATTTTGTTCAGGAATTATATTTAGTTACCGCTGCTTGATTGCAACAACAAAAATATGTAATGAACTATATATAGTACAACCGCTAAATGGGACCAAAATTTGAAGAAACCATATATAGGACAACCGCTTGGAATGGGTTAATGTTTATGCAGTTTGTAATTCCGTCTTGATGGTTAATAGTATAAATCAGTACAATAACTAAGTTTTATTGATTTTAAGGCGCTACAGATTAAATACCATACATTTAGACAAAATTGCGTCAATAAAATAAAAAGAGGAGACTGATATTTTATAGTATTAAATGTTAAAACCTAAATTTAATCTCTTGTGATCGCAAATCTTGAAGTTTTCGGCTGAAGGTAGCAGCTTGACGTCGGTGTTTTCTATTCTCATTTCTCCTGCTGTTTTGTTCTTAAGGTTTTTTTTAAATCTCCAATTGTCGATGCCTTGTGTTGATGGGCAATTGATTCCATCTCTTCCCACAACCAGTAGTTCAGTGGCCTCAGGTCAGGGCAATTTTAAATCAATCAAAGTTTTAATTTTTACTCAAAAATAATCAATACGTATAAAGCATAACATAGCTATAGTTGAAAAAAAGATAATTATTAATATTTTTCACCATCATAAATTTATCTGGCACTAGTGGAATACTAATCACTAATTGGTTAGTTGGTTACTATCATAAAACAGTTTATAAAGTACTAAACTAATCGGCTAATCACTTGAATTATTCTATTATATTATCATCATAATGGTTCCCAGACTTAATAAAATTAAGCAAAAGCTTGTGCAGGAATTACAAGGCACATTTACGTCGTGCTTCAGTGACGGTATTCTGAATGTTCTTTAAGAGCAAGAAGCAGCAAGAGACAGTTCCAGCATCGTGGAACTTGACCAAAAATGCGGCGTTAACTTGACACACTTGGCAAGCGTGACACGCAAGACAATAATGCAAGTAAGACAACTTCAGCACCTCGCATTAAACACTAAGTTAAGTTTCTTCTCTTCGACGCTGTACGTCACGGGTACCACCACATTCACATTTTTCATTTTATCGTAATAATAGCCCTTGGTAGTATGAATCGGAAAATTTTAAAATTATGGCTAGGCTTAATTTCTTCCAAAATATGTACTTTATTTCATAATTTATCTTACACTGGATGTAAATAGAAAAACAATGCACTCCAATGCCGGAAATTTCCTGTAAAGTTATCCTGCGTCGCAGAGTATTTGCTAGCCACGATCTGTTAAAGGTGATGAACTGAAACCAAAAGAGGTAAATACACCTACAAAGCACTTTTGATTAATGAAACATTAAAACATAAGTCAATGCTACAATAGCTGCGCAAATTTTATCGCACTAACACGTTTCGCAAAAGTCTATGCAAGAAATAGAGTGGAAAATAAGTTGACTGGTCACCAAACTTTCGTCTTTTCACGGCGAGGAACTGTGCCAAACTGTGACGCACAGGGCTCCGCGGCTCCCTCTCAAAAATTTCAGATAAACCTAGATTGAACATGAAAAACACCCAGATTTGTTAAAAAAACCTAGAAGCGTTATTTTAATGAGAAAACAATAAAAGTTAACTTACGTGAGTGAAAACGATGATGGTAATGTTGATTTTATTCCTGTTCCTCCTACCAATTATCTTCTGCAGCGCAAATATCGACATTAAGATGACTTTTCTGTCGTGCAAGGCGCTTTTCATTACGTTGGTGACATACTCCGTTGATGACATTTCATACTAATTCCGGTTTAGGTTTCCAAGCGTGACAAATTTTTTACTCCTTGACAATGCTTGTTTTGCCAACAACCTATCCTTAACAGTGTCTGTTTTCAGTGAGTGTGTTTGTTTTGTTTTGACATGATTTACAAGTAAAAATATTTTTTCTACTGATGCGGATGAGTGTGGCAGAACAGTTAGGTTCGTCATGAAGTCAGAAAGTATTCCGAATTTTGAGTCGTCTAATCCGTCTTTGATCTTACGCAGAGAGTACCAGAAATCAGGTATAGATTTATTCGACAGCAACACGTCTTTGAATTGTGGAAATAGCCTCCAATTGTTTTTCATGGTAAGCAATTCCTTCTTGAATGAGATAAGATGCTTTTGTTGCTGGCATTTTTACCACTTTAGCAATATTGCTGTCATGAAAGGCTTTCTTACGCACTTGTATCAAATGATCAGTGTGAACAAATGACATATGATGCTGCTTAGCAATGAAAGCAGAGATAATCAGTTCTGCCTTTGCCACCTCCTCGTTTTCTGTAAGCTTTGGTTTATTGACAAATATATCTAACTTAATTGTTGACTTCGCAGATTTCATGTTTTTCTCGTGTTTAGCAGTCTTACAATGCGATATCATTGACTTGTTTGTACTTCTATTTTTGTAACAGCATGTGCAGTAACTACAGCCATTTTCACTTGGATCTTCTTTAAGCCACTCTTTCAAAATCTCGTCCTTTAACCATTGTTCTTTGAAAGATTGCTTATACCACTTTTTAGACATAGTTTTTGGAGGGCTAGCCATTTTGAATACCAGTGCGACTGGAATATGAAAATCAAATATCCATAATAAATTTCTAGACATTTACTTTTGAAAAATGCACAATCAGTTTTACGATCAAAATGTGCGTCACGTCATTGCAACGACCGAAGCAACACAAGCTCACCAAGGACTGAAGTGGAGCACCGGCTTGGCCGGGCGTGCAAGTTCGTAAGATACTCGTTCGTTACTCGTTTTTACGGGTGAGAAACAGGTTAAACACGTTCTACCCCATCCGATAGGCGTAGTTTTGTATCTGATATGCTCTTGCATATGGTGTAAAACAAAAATTCTAAACTGCATTATTCAATATATTCCAGTTAATGATGAATTTACTGTCTGGAAATACATGTCTACACATGTAAACCTTACTCGCTGAGGGCCTACCTTAGTCTTAAGACCGTTGGTTCAGGGTGGTCCGACGTCGTAAGATTAGCTCCATAGAGTCTCAAACTGCACACGTGATCTTCGTTTTACCCATGCCTAGCAAGATCAGGGATATTCAGCATCTTCGCTATATGTGAACATATGCCCACATAATAGCTACTTAGTGCTTCGGCACGTCACCGCCCTCGTACCCACACCTTGGAATGTACCCTACTTGGTTGTTGACATAAAGAGCCAAGTCCAACCAGCTACACTGTCGTTTGACATCTCAATGTTATACATACTGTACGGGGTCGCCACGTCCACAATGCCTTTTTTTATTTTTACGACGACGTTTACGGGATTCGAACCCTCGTACCTACCACCATAGGGTAGGAGTGTTAACCACTGCACTATGAGGGCTGAATTTAGTCTGACTTTCAAAAAACCCAGATTTAGCGATATTTCAAAAATTAAACCTAGCAACCCAGGGGGGTCAAAATAACCAAGATCTGGGTGGAAAAACCCAGGAGTGATACCCCTGGGGCCGCAGGGCTGCCAATGAGAATTTTTCCATTTCCCCAGATATAAGTTTAAATTTCCTCAGATTATAAAGAAAATCCCCAGATTTTAAAAAGGTACTTAAAACTAAAATCAACCCACCTAAACTTATACTACTGTAGTGCTTCTCCATTATCAACTTCCATGGTTATTGTTTCTTTCTGATTATTTCTTCTTTGTTGGTAACGCTGGCTGATCTCGCCGCTTACCAGATCAGTCACCAATGACTTGCTTGGGGTCCAATTAGTACAGTCCTTGTTTCCTATTGAAATTGATTGCTTTGCAAGTATTCTATCCCTAACTGTATTTCTATCTAAAGAATTCGATTGCTTAGTTTCTACGTGATTCATCAAAGAAAATATACGCTCCACTACTGCCAATGGGTGAGGTAATATAGTAAGACTGGCCATGAAGTCGGATAATATGCTATATTTCATATTGCCCAATCCATCTTTAATGTTTCTTAGCTGATACTAATAATTTGGAATGCTCTGGGAAGTGAATTTTAAATTTTCAACTTTAGTTCTATAGCTTCTCCATTGGTCATCCAAATCGTTTAGATTATTGCCAGGCGCAATCGATGGAAAATTATCCCCAGCGGTAAAATAAATGAAAGAAGATAACATTGATCAATCTTCGAATCCAATATATTCAATTTAGCAAACACGCTATCATTGCTGAAACAAAATCTTTTCCTGAACTGATTACACAGTTCAATTAGAAATTTTAAACAATCACTTTTAAATCTTTTGAACGTGTCTTCGTTGAGAGGTTCCGTGAAAAGATGTGCAGATGCTTTTCCTCCGAGATAAACGTCTGCTAGCTTCTTATGATTATGTTCATTATTGGGTCGATGTGTGCTAATTTAGACGTCCGCAAAACTTCATCGTTAAAAAAGAAACTCAAGATATCTCTGTACTCTGTTGACACCATTGAATACAAGGCATGCAGCCTAAAATGCTTTGACTGAAATTCAATATTAAGATTGTTCACTTTTCGCAACACATATTTTAGAAAGAGTAACATAGGTTTCATACCACGATCACTTAAGATTCGGAAAATTTCATTTGCACCATCAACTTTGTCTGTTTTTGATTCAATTTGAAAATATAAAAGCAAGGCCGAGTATTGGTCTAGTATAGCAGAAATATCATTCTCTCTGGATAACCATCGTGTTTGAGATAATTTGGAAATTTTATGAAATGGAGCAGCAGAAGCTTCTTGAATAAAAGAGAAATCATGCTGTCTCTTACTGTTACGTGAAAAATATGCAAAAATGTTTTAACATATGCCTCCCAATATGAGAGTAAAACCTTAACAGCGTGACTTGCACACAATGAGAATGAATAGCACACAAAACCCATTACAAAGATGGAGAGAACGTTATTTTTTAACGGAGATTGAAACCCACTTAATTTACTCATCATTGACGAACGATTATTGCTTCCAAATTCCACTACGTTTTCAGTAGGAATATGTTTCTCTCAAAGCAACACTTTCTTTGAATAATATAAAACGGAAGCTGTTCCATTTTCTACAACAATGGTATCTAAAAGATCGTCAGCAACATCTTGTTTCACTAAATCAAAATATCAGACAACAATTGCTAAAATTTGAGTAACAGAGATATCTGTGCTCTCATCTTTAATCAGAGAAAATTTTTGTTTTCTGCATGTTTCTGTTATCGTGCCTTTCTATTCGAAAGCTATCGCGTCCTGAATGAAATACGAAAGTTTTGTTCACTTCATTAATAAATTTTTAGCATTCTTACTGTCAGGAAATGCAACTTTGCATACCTCAAAAAGGTGGTCAACGTTGGTGAAAGGAATATTGTGCTCCGCAAAAAATGAAGCAAAGGCTATTTCACTTTTAGCTATTCTTTCCTTTTCTGTTGGGGTGTCTTTCTTTAAGAAATGAGTAATATCAACGGCTTTCTTAGCAGTCTCAAAATTTCTTGCATGTCTTTCAGAATTGCAATGTTTAATTAATGTAGATTTGTTAGCTTTTCTGAGTGGGACGTACAAACCTTGCAGTAACTAGATTCCTTATCATCTTTATCTTGTGCCAGCCAATCTTTAAATTGTTCTTCATTGCACCATTCATCTTTAAAATACTGTGAATACCACTTTCGCTTATTTGGTTAACTCATTTTCTGCTAATGGGCTGGATTTTGAAAAAAATAACTGCGCAAGGAACAGTAAGTATAAGCGACATCACACCAACCACGACTGACTGCTGGTACCTGAACAGACAACAGAGGCAATATGCACCAAAGATGTAACACGTCTGATCGGTGTTTGAACGAGAATTTCTGTTAACTACCACCGTGGCTGACTACTTATAATTGTTTCATATTTGAACGTGCATTAGCAATTCATATGTTTTGTTTTAATTCAGAAAAAAAGTGAAATATCTCTTGTCAATCGCTGTGAATTGAAGTGTTTTCAGTGACAACTGGCCATGACGTAAACCATGACCAAAGATGTAAGACGTATGATCGGTGTTTGAATGAGAATTTTTGTCAGATACCAGCGTGGCTGTCTACTTATAATTGTTTCATATTTGAACGTGCATTGGCAATTCATATGTTTTGTTATAATTCAAAAGAAAAATTCATATTTGAATGTGCCTTCAGGATTTCACAATAGTCTGCATTGCCTTCAGAATTTCAGGTTCAGAAGTTTGGTCGGACTCGAACAAGGCTGGCATAAAGTCGCATATCCTATCTGGTCAATCTGGCAACACCAGCTAGTGTACCAGTCCGGCGTCCAACACTTGTCAACTATAGTAACAATACCAAAACAGAAAGCGTTTATGAACTTATTAAAGGAGAGATTTTTGTTCAGGAAATGCACATTTCACTGGTGAGTGAAAGAATATACTTATTTCATTCATGATCAGAGCAATACATGTATAAACTTGTTACGAACACAATTTCCCAAGATTTGTACAAAATTAGTTAAAAAATCTCCATATTCCCAGACATGAGGTCATTTCCCAAGATATGGAGAGATTTCCCCAGCATTGGCAGCCCTGCTGTAATGGACAGTGCAACTGAAGTTTTTCTCTTTCCCCCAGATTTGCAGTACAAATTCCCCATGTACAGCAAAAATCCCACAAAATTAAAAAATAATAATTATATTGTACAGATTTACTAAAAACTGACTTTACTTACTGCATATTTAGTCTACATGTTTTTCTTCCTCTACACCAGCTTCTACGGTGATAGTTGTTTGGCTGCCCTGAAGTCGCTTCTAGTACATAGCACTTGTTGCTCCGCTTTCTAAGTTTTTAATTAATGTGTTGCTCGGCTCCCAACTCGAGCAGTCTGAATTATTTTTTGTTATGGCTTGTTTAGCCAAGATTATTGCAGCAACTGTTTGTGAATTAGTGTTTTTAGTTTTAATATTATTCACTTGTGAAAATATACGTTCCACACAAGCTGACAAATGTGGTAAGCAAGTTAGATTCGTCATAAAATCGGAGAGTAGGGCAAATTTGGGATTATCAAAACCGTCTTTCATGGAACGGAAATCATACCAGTACCGTGGTACAGTATCACTGGCGATAGATAGATCTTTAGCTGTGAGTCGAAAGCTTCTCCACTGATCGTCAAGTTCTTCCACTTGTGTTAGCTGTATCAAATTCAGGAAAATACTTGAAACGTGAGTTAGTGATGTTGGTGAAAGACTGACGTTTGACGCAATGTTCGGATCAAGAACATTTAGCTTGTCAATCACACTGTCTTCATTGAGCGGGAATCTTTTGGTTATTTGAACAGAAAGTTCCACAAGATATTTTTTAGCAGTCATGGTTACATCTCTTCAAAGTGTCTGATGGCAGTGGGTGATGAATGAGGTTAGTCATTGATGATCCTCCCAGGTAAATATTTTCAAAAGTTTTATGATAATATTTGTCAGTTGGATCAATGTCCGCAACTTTGATGCTCTGAAGCACGGATTTTTTCACGAAACAACCGAGAATAGTTTTATATTCTGATAACACCATCAAATGTAGTCTGTGTAATCGAAAGTGTTCCGACTGAAATTCTTTATCAAGGGAGTTCACTTTCCGCAAGATATATTGCAAGAACATTAGCAAGTGTTTTGTTCCACAATTATTCAATGTCTCATATACGTCTAGCTCCATCAATTTTGTCCACCTTCGTTTCGCTTTGAAAATACAGTAGAAGCGCATCATAATTCTCAATTATAACACTGATCACATTTTCTCGACTTAGCCATCTAGTTTGAGTTAGTTTAGGAATTTTGCGCTTGATGCTGAGACTGATTCTTGGATCAGTTCAAAATCATTTTGGCGCTTGCTACTACAGCTGAAGTATGAAGTCAAATCTTTCAAAAATGCCTCAAAATAAGAAGGTAGCACACCTACAGTATGAATGACATACAAAACAAAGAAATGACAAACGCATCCCATTACAAACACAGATGGCACGTCATCTCTCAATAATTTCTGAAAACCATTTTTGACTCCCATCATTGACGAACAGTTATCCGCTCCCAAACCAATTATATTATGCAGAGGTATTCCTTTTTTCTCAGGTAAAGCTTTGAGGGAAGCATTGAGACCAAACGCAGTACCATCTTCAACAATTATTGTATCGAGCAGCCTGTCTACAACGTCTAATTTATTGGTGCCGAAAAAACGAACAATAGTAGCCAATACTCGTGTTACTGGTATATCAGTGCTTTCGTCTGAGGATGGAGAATTTTGCTCTTCGCATATATCATCTAAAATCTTTCGTTCATGAAAAGCTATTCTATCCTGAATTACGTAACTTAATTTCGTCCTTTTCATTGACAACTTGTGAGCTATTTTGCTGTTAGGGTAAATTCTTTTATCCACCGATAAGAAATGATCAACGCTTGAGAACGGAAAGTCATGTTCGGCAAAGTATGCTGCAAAAATTAGTTTGCTTTTTGCAATGTCTTCAGATTCATTGGACGGCTCTCTTACCATAAAGTGCACGATATCAGCGCATGTACTTGCAACATTTATATTTCTCTTATGTTTCTCTGTATTGCTGTGCTTGATGAGCATAGATTTGTTGTCACTTTTCAATGAAATGTTGCAGCACTTGTAGTAACCACAGTTGGGATCATTACTATCCTGTTTCAGCCAAGTTTTCAATTAAGGCACATTGAGACAGTCATTTCTAAATGATTGCGTTTACAACTTCAGTTTCTTAGAAGACGATTCGGTTTAGTCAATCATTATGGGGAAAATAATAACAATTCTGAAAAAAATAATCATCCTAAAATAGTGATAGCTCTATATAAATAGCATTAACCAAGAAAATGAACTTAGTTGCCACCCCTATAAAGCTTTGCGTATTGAAACGCAAAATAGATATTCAAATTAAAAGAATACTGATTGCTTAACAGTATGATGCAGAGTTAGCCTCTGTAACAATAATAAATTATGACAATGCAGATTAATAATAATAGTTACTTTGGAATAAAGCAACCATGAATGTTAGA
This sequence comes from Trinorchestia longiramus, assembly GCA_006783055.1. Classification (NCBI taxonomy): domain Eukaryota; kingdom Metazoa; phylum Arthropoda; class Malacostraca; order Amphipoda; family Talitridae; genus Trinorchestia; species Trinorchestia longiramus. The sequence goes on along the minus strand of VCRD01001701.1, from coordinate 64,762 downwards.
CGCGCAAACGATAGTATATCAATTCAAAGACAGCTGAGAAATTTTAAATCTCAAGAATGTCTCAACCGTAACGCTCTGAATTTTCATTTGCAACTCTAAACAGTATAAAACACTGGTTAATTAGTCACCAAGCTGTAAGAAAAAAAGACTAGGCCTGTCACATATATATAACAGCTCTTAATTATAAAGCACGCAAGTAATTAATCTTTCAGAACTTTTGCGTTACGCCTCCTTTATCTAAGACAATACGCAAAAAAATATCTGAATTCACAAATTAATACATAAGACTCATAACCACACTTTTAACGCATAATTTCAGTTAATGAAGAAAATGTTAATTGCAAAGTATTCGCTCAGTGAAAGGAAGCGAGTAACGCTTAGTCACGCAGTTACTGTCAAACTTTTACTTAGTAAACTCAGAGTTTATTTGAATTGTGGTCTGTGACTCGTGACGGTCATGAGACCGTTTCAATCGAAGCAAATCTCGTCGCAAGTCTGATAGATTTCGATCCTCGTTCAAACTTCGTTAAATAGCCTCTTATTCGTCGTTAAGGAGGCATTTCCTGTTCTGTATCATGACATCTACATTTGAATGAACATACGTCGGCGTGTAACCCAAAATTATTCAAGTTACACAATTTTTGCATTGAAAATAATTGCTTGCGAAATTCCCCCAGATCTATTCGTTTTTACGAGCGTTTCCCCCATTTCTTCAGACTACCAGCGTTTCCCCAAGATTTGGGGAATTCCCCCATCAGTGTTAGCCCTGGTGATGGCCTTGCCACTGTCAGTTGGCCGGAGTGTCCGACATCTTGAAAACAAAATAGATTTTCTGCGACAATGTGTTTTTCCTCAATTGAGTTTTAAAACTAAAGTTGAACTATTGGTATGAAGAGGAAAGTATGGAAACCAGCGGTAATTCAAATGTCATTTAAATTACCAGGTAAGACAGAAGTTGCTCATGTTAAAATTTTTAATTCAAAGTCTCAAACATTTCCCTAACATCAGCGAAATAAGTAAATATAGGAGAAGCACCTAAAGACAAATAGTGATGCTGGAAGGCACACAGAAATTAAAAAAAATCATCCACTTATATAATAGAGAGTGTATCTCCAACTCTGTACCTCTCTTTCTATTTGTATGTGTCTGTTCCATTTTTTGCAATCTATAACTCAAGAAAACTGAAATCAGAACGTGTATACATGTATCATAAGCATTGTATTGTAGATACCAAAGACCGAATTACTATAAAATATGCCATTTTCCCCCATTATTCGCCTTCTTCTCCTACACGACTATGCTATCGGTAGATAAGATGCAGAATGGAAGGCCAGTATACGTTCATGAAAAATATTCAGGTACTGATAGTCCCACGGGTAAAACCGAAAAATGTATTTTATTTCATAGATCCTTAATTTCATCATTTTTAAACCGTGGAATTTTCACGGGCAATATCTAGGTCATATTATCGGCAGAGAAGATACAGAATGGAAATTCTGTATATCTTTATGAAAAATATTATTTAAAAATGCAATAATTAGTCGCAAATCTTTACTACAATCATCTTCATAATAATTTGAAATTAATTAAATCTAAACCGTGGAATTTCCACCGGAACTCTAGTCTTATAATATACTCTACATTCACGGACAAGCAGACGAGAAAGTTTAGAGCCGCAATTGTTTATTGAATAGAGACTCCAATCGGACAAATTGAAGGATACCATGGATATCAAACCACAAACTGAAATAATTCATGAAGACTATCATGTAGTCTATGACATCATAAGGCAGAATGGCAGGAAACCTTGTATTTGCAGCATTCTTTGAACACGAATGTGCATCGAAGTAGTTATTATAAATGTGTATTCTATTCTTGTTTTTTATTTCAACTGCTGAAACAATAAGAAAATTTTCAAATTATCGAAGAAATAATTTTTTGAATAAGACTTGAATTTATGAGGATAAGACAAATATCAATCATTTGAAAGAAAATATTTACGAATAAATTGAATTCAAGTATTTTGTAAAGCATATAAAATCACGGGTTTAGAAACTAAAAATTTTGGAAAAATGAATAAGTGAAGTTAGGTTAATTTGAATAAGTTCAGCAAGGTTAGCCAAGTATGGATTGGGTTAAAATTTTTTGTTATGACCATTAACAAAACGAAAATTAGGCAAAATTATAAAATTAGAGCCCAGGTTAATATTATTTTCACAAAAAAGGCACAGTTGAGCAACCAATACTTCGTAAAGGTTTTTTGATGGGTAAGAGGGCTACAGAAGCAGACGACATGTTAGGACATGTATACAAAGCGAAAATTCGATGCCTGCTGTATGGGCATTAGAGAAATCAACCGTTGAGAGGAAAAGATGGTTTGTCTACAAAAAATATCCAAGGGTGCCTGTAGTTTATAAAAGTCCTCTAAAAAGGCCATGGGCTAAGACATCAGGAGAATACTGGAACCTCATTTGAACCCGAATAAATTATTTTCGAATACTTGTGGAGTCTTAAATATAAGGAGCGGTGTCCTCTTCCCATAAGTTTCCATCCCAACTGGCCAGAATAACAACAAATGAAAATAAAATAAAGTAGACTGTCCAGTACAACAATACCAACGAGGACACGAGTCAAAAGGAGTCGCAGCAACAGTCTTAGTATTACTCTCAAGAAGGGCAGAAAGAACAGTGTGTTTAGTAAAACAAAACATCTTTTGACAAAGAGACGTCTAATTGAAGATGCAAACCAGAAAAATCAGAGAAGAATTTATTGTTCAAGAATTAGGAATCAAACGAACTACATCACATAATTAGAAAGAAACAAGTTATAAACCTTAGATATTTAAGGGATTTATCGCTAACACTTGCACTGGAGTATTATACAACCGAATTGAGATCAGGAAATGAATACCCTGGTCAGGATGTCAGGTGTGATGAATACCCAGTGGAATGATAAGAAGCGATCTATGGAGATGCTGGATTCAGCAAGGAATCAAAAGTACATAAGAACAGAACTGTTAATTAGATAATTTTTGCAGATCATCAATTTATTGTCACATGTTGTTTGTTTCAGAATCAAGGCAACTAGTTTTACATATTAAATAAATCATTTAAAATCAGTGTTGGTTATTTAAACCTTATGTTATTTTGAATGTAGCAAAATAATCGTTCTATTTCAAGTGTCTAAATTTCAAATTCATGCTTTATATATTGGCTGTGGATCGAAATATCGTTTTCAAGCTCCACAAAGAAGGCGAGCGTTACGTATAAATTACAAAAAAGTTAAAAATGAACCGTTAAACTGTTTGGAAAATTGTTTAAGAAGACTGGTACTACCTCTGATAAACCAGGACGAGGTCAAAAATGAAGTGTTCGGACCAAAAAACGTATCATAAACACGCGAGAGAAGTTGTGTTGAATCCCACGTCGATCCCATCTAGAACTGGCTGCAGAAGCCGATGTTAGCAAAACTTTAAACAGGATTCAGCACAATCATATGACTCCGAAATAACCTAAACCTGGATTCAGAGGAACATTGAAGGAGGATCTGGGAAAGAAACTTTACAAAATGACGAAACGTCATGAGCCGACTGAACATGATGAGAGAATGAGGGCTGAAAGAAGTCGTCACATCCTAATGAGATAGCTCATAGCACGCTCTCAAACTTGCTGTTCACGTATGAGAAAAAAATTGACATTCAGCAAGATGTGAACCATCAGAACGACCGAGTTTGGAGTTCCTCAAGTTCAGTCGAGGGTAGGATTGTTACGAGACGTCAAAATGTACAGTCTGTCATGGTTTGGACAGTTGTGACACCCACAGGAAAATTTTCTTTTGTTTTTGTACCTTGTGGGGTCAAACTGAACTCAATGTCAGTTGATGAATCCGTATTTCCTGCACGCTATTTATGATATTCAATCTTTGAATATATATTGATATCTTTTTTTTTATCTTTGATATTCAATCTTTATGATTTCAATTATTTCTGTTATCGCAGAATCCGACTATTCTGTCGCCAGTTTGCTCTCCATGAATTAAACTTGTTCATAAAGTTATTATTCAGCATAGAACCAATAGAGTAGGGAGTTTGATAGGCAGCTGTGGTTCGTCAGATGTTTAGCAAACGAGCCACCGGTGCCGGCTAAACATAGTTTCTGTTTCTGCAGACTGTGACTGCTCTGTCGCTATCAAGCCTTCTGATAATTTAACTTGTTCATTGGTTAGGCCACCATCCAACATTTTATTTATTTTTGTTAATTGTTAATTATGATTATTACATTCTATAAATATTATTTATTCTTCATCCATAAATAACGGTCGGGCAAGAGTCTAAATCCATTCCCTATAAGAACCTTGAAGGTAAGAAATTATACCCTTACACTCAGAACGGTACATTTATTTTATTTTGGAATCAAAGTTGTTACCATGGGCTACAGAACATTTTCGGGTTTCACCATGGAGTCTTCAAGAGGATTCAGCACCATCACATGGTTCCAACGTAACCCAAACCTGGATTTTTGTCAATTGTTAATTATGATTATTACATTCGATGAATATTATTTATTCTTCTTCCTTAAATAACGGTCGGGAAAGAGTCTAAATCCATTCTCTGTAAGAACCTTGAAGGCAAAAAATTATACCCTTACACTCAGAACGGTACATTTATCTTATTTTGGAATCAAAGTTGTTACCATGGGCTACAGAACATTTTCAGGTTTCACCATGGAGTCTTCAAGAGGATTCAGCACCATCACACGGTTCCAACATTACCCAAACCTGGATTCAGAGGAACATTCCATATTTCATAAGCAAAGATGTATAGCCAGCAAGGAACCCCGACCTCAATCCTTTGAACTTTTCTATTTGGTCCATTTTAGAGACAAGGGTCTCAGCTACCACTCACACTTCTTTCAAGTTCCTCAAAGCAAAACTGCAAAGGAAATGGGGAGCAATTTCACAGGAATAGATATGTGCCGCTTACGATGCATTTTTAAATAGACTCGAAGCTGTAGTTCGTAATAAGGGTGTTTACATCGAATAAGTGCAACACTGCAGTGTTTGCTTACCAGTCACCTTTGAGTTTCAACCCTTAAAATCAAAATTGCACATTTTAATTTTCATAAACCTACTAAGAAGTTTGTTGCCTTAATTCTGAAACACCCAGTATTCCTAACCTTTTTAGTTCTATCCTGGTGGTCCATGAAACGAATTCAATACTGACTGCTCTCATACTGTCATAAAATCTTTTTTTTTATTAAAGTCACAAATCGAATATGCGAAAGTATTTGGAACATTTTTTCTAACGTTTTATTTACAGAATTCATGCCAGAAAATGGGTTTGCTCACTGCTTTCCATTTCATCTTCGTCTTATGTTTATACTATGAATCAATAAATATACCTGGTCAGATTTTCCTTGATGTAAATTTTGTTACTCTGAGTTCAATGACTTGTAAATTTTGACAGACTATTCAATTTTTTTTTTAATCAACTCTAGTTTATTTGATGAGTTTTACTATGACATACTTTGCCTCTATGATCAAGGATGCAGCTTGTAGTTTTTACTTAAACTACGGGTATAATTGACTTTCGTTACGGAAATTGTCAAAGTTTGAACGCAAACATTTTAACAAACTTGACTATTATTTCGAAAGAATGATGTAGATCTACAAAGAACTATCATCATCTAAAGGTTTCCAGTAAACTTCGAGTAGTGCTAAGGACAATATCTCTGTCCGACAACGAGCCATCAACCACAGAACCACCACGAAAAAGATAAGCAGTATTTAAATAAAAATAAATTTTAGAGTCTCTTTTGGATGAAAAAAACAGTAAGATAACGAAAGAGGAGGGAGATTTCTGAGAACGGATACCTGCTTTGCAATAATAGCTCAACATTTCTTTAAACGAACTAATACGCAAGTTTCTCACTTATAAAATAGAATAAGGCAATTTCAATGAGCTGTTTGGCCCGTATAACAGCAAGAATTGATTGATTAAATCAGTTTGATTAGTGAGTTTATGTACAAATGTTTTGAAAACTTACAGATAATATTTTGCTTGGTTTTTACATCGTACGACAAATAAAGCTAAAGGTACAGATTATTTTCAATGATTGCTTGCTGTTCCCGAAGGAAAAACATTAGCACTGAGGTATTTCATGAATTAAAATTAGATATGAAAATAATACACACTACTACCATTACAGTAACTAATGCAGTTTAATGTAATAGAGTATACCGTACATTCTAACTAGAAATAATCAGCGACTAAAATAATTGGAGCAAGATCTTGAGAAAAAGCATAAAATGTACCATATATTTGAAAAATTCGATAATAATATACTTTTGCATTTGAGTCCTTTGAAAAGTCCAGATTTTTACTCATATGTATTTAATATTGGGTCTGAAGGTGTAATAAAAAACAAAAGGAGCAAATTACTTGCCTACTTGCTCCTATTAAAAACGTGTATGGAAAAACAAAAACTACGTTCAACTCACTGTAATGCTAAATACTGAATAAACTGCGTTGTCTGAGCGTTATAACTACTGCGTACTTATTTTTAGCTCGAGGGCTTAGATACAATAGATCCCCCAAATTTTGATAATCGAAGAAAAGTACTTTAATACTTTTACTAAGGTTAATTTTATAGTAAGAAGTTGGTAGCCATAAATGTTTATGAATATAGCATGTGGAAAATTATAATGAAGCAATGAAATGTATCGTCTATTTATCGTATACACATACCAAGATAATTCTTCTGAACTCACTCATACGCTTTCTCCTCAAACATGCACTAGGGCAGTGATTCCCAACGTGGGGCCTACGGCTCACTAGGGGGTAATTCAGTAATAATTGAGGTGCAATATGAAAAATATGATAATATCAACGTTTTTATTTTACCCTATATGAGAAAAAATTACAAATTTATAAGGTAAAATTGTAATTACAACCTGGCTGAGCACAACAGCTTGTGCAATCTAGTCAAGTGTTCACCCACTTGAGTTCTCGTGAATCTGGCATCATCTATATGCGTGGCTTCTGACTTGTTTAACTTTACACTTCTTTATCTGTTATCTAAGAAGAAGTGAGTTTTAGTCAGCTGTTTAACGCTGTCAGTGAATATAAACAAACAGGGAAAACTAACTACAACTAAATTAAATATGCACAATAAAGCATGGAAGCAGTATTGAATTAAACACAACTGCAAGTTTCATGTTAATATAGTTATCTGTCTCTGTTCTTTAGTTTCACTGAGAAGGCTGGTTAAAGTGCTTTTCATTATGATTATTGATCTTGCTATTTTCTGAAAATAATGTGTAAAGATACTCATTTATTGATCTTGTCACAGTAACATTAATTTAAAACTGTGATTATAAAGCTCTATATTTACTTGAAATGGCAACTGCATATTGACATTGTGCCTTGTACATATGTTGCAGAAGTTAGATATTAAACTTATTTTCCTAAGTGTATAAATATTTTATTTTCACTTTTCAATTATCCCCAATATGCATAAAATAAACAGTATTCCTCGCCAAAAAAAAAGTTCCCTGTATGCAAATGCGTACTTGCTGTTTGGATTCATACCAGCGACTAGTGGTGAAAGGTTGCCTTTTTGTCTGTTGTGCCACCAATGTTTGACCAATGAATCCATGAAGAGAGGTCGTCTCGAAAATCGTTTGAAAGCCTAACACAGTAAATCATGCTAATTCAAAACTGGAGTATTTTAAATCCATAGAGACTAAGTTTGAAAAAGATCAATAAGTTCATTGTTCTCCGCAAGAAGTGCAAGCAAGGATCGTGTTCTTAAGGCTAGGCATAAAATTTCTCTTCTCATAGCAAAATGTGGAAAAAATCATACAATAGGAGAGAATTTATTTAAGCCCGCAATATCAACTTTTCTGAAAGTAGTTCTTGAAAACGATCACCAAGATCTCAAAAGCATGCTGCTCCGTAATAATACTGCTAGTAGCAGGATTGATGGAATGAGTTGTGATGTAGAAGTACAACTTGTTGAAAAATTAAAATATTCAGATTTTTCAATACAGTTGGACGAATCAACTGTAAAAGATAGAGAAGCTCTGCTAATGTAAGATATGTTGATAATGGAGAATTTTTTGAGGATATGCTATTTTGTGAAGCCTTAGAAAACACTACTATTGCAATTGATGTATATAAGAAATTATAAACATATTTTGATCATCAGCAGATAACAATGGAGAACAGTATATCTTCTGCTGCAGACGGTGCTCCAGTGATGATGGGCAACAAAAATGAAGTTTTAAATTATTGAAAGACAACAATCCCCAAATGTTATTAGTGCATTGTGTTATTAATAGACAGAATTTATTTCCTAAAAAGTTTTACCTGTTCTAAACGAAACATTGAATGGTTATAAAATGCATCAACACTATAAAAGCAAGTACCAAATAAGAGCGTCTTTTCTATCAATTTTGCAAGGATCAAAATACAGACTATGTAAGATTATTACTTCATACTGAAATAAAGTGGTTATCAAAGGGGAATTGCCTGAAAAGATTCACGAAATTATTTGATATTCCTAGTGAGTTCTTGGATGACAAACCTCATCTGACTCTGTTATTGACACTTAATGGTACAGCACTTGTCAGTAATTTATCAGATATATTTGAAAACTCAGTGTCTTAAATAAGGAGCTCCGAGGAACAAACATGACTCATGTTAATTCATAGGCCAAAATATTTAGCTGTATTTCATTTCTGAAAATATGCCAAAAAAATATTTCCGTCAAAATATTTGAAATTTTTTATTGGCTAAATAAATGTGAGCTAACAGATGCTTCTTGTCTTGTTATTGTAGAGCATCTAAAAATAATGGTAAGCGACTTCAAAATCAGATTTTGTGATTTGAAAGAAATTAATTATTCATCTTGAATAACTCAGCCATTACTAGTGGATTTAGAACAGAATGAGGCTATAGGAACGAACCTTCTGGCCCATTCTTGGGTCGGATAATCACTTCGATAATTATTCGGTTACCCAAGTCCCATGCCGTAATTCTAGCCGCGTCAACCATGGCGGCAGTGGGATACGAACCCGGGTCTTCCCGCTCACAAGCGTATTCGCTAACGAGTCGACCAAGCTGGCGGTGATGTAGTATCAGATGTAACCATGGTGTATCAAGAACTTTCGGAATTACAAAATGACGATTCGATTAACACATTAAGTGCGAAGTGACCCACCGGTGGGTCACTCAGGTCAGGGTCTGTAATTTTTTCAAAGCTTTCTAGTGACTGGATGTACAAAGTATAGATTTACACCGGCAAGGCAACTGCACTTAACGTGTTAGAGCTCTGTTCAAAATAAAAGGAACAATAATGTAGCTCTTTGAAGAAACACAAACTAAATATCCAAATACAAGTGGTTTGGTAAGAAAGCTACTGCTACCATTACTATCGTCATACCTAGTGGAATGAGGATTTAGTGCTGTGAATGACTTTTTACTGCAGAAAAGAAACCAACTGGATATCACTAAACGATGCGACTTGAGATTGAAATTAACAGAATTTTGGGCTCAGATAAAATCTCTTTGCAGTTGACATCAATCTCTAAGTTCTCATTTATTGATTGTAATTGAATTTATTTAATCTGATGTTAGATATTTCATATGCATTATAAAATGGATTTGTTTGATTAAATTTGAAGCTAGACCCTCTAGTTTTATTTGAAAGATACAATTTTTTATGTTATACATATTTAAAACTGATATTGTTGAATTATACTAAACAATTACCGGGTGAAGACATGAAGAAATTTCTGATGAAAAAGTGGGGCATGGTACTAAAATGTTTGGGAACCACTGCACTAGGGTGTCATTGAATTAGGACTTTCTAGCAAATCTACTCCTGAATAGAAAATAACCTTAATCTACTCTTTAACTGTAAGTGACGATGTTTTGCGACATACTAAGGCAAAATTCTAATCTTACTTCTGATGACGTTTATGAAAGATTTGAGATTCTTTCCTCAACTTGTCTCTGCTCTTTGCCCTTTAATTGTAGAACTATTTGTCTACCGGTCTTGCAAACCCATTACTATGGCAGCCCACCCATGCCGTTACTCAGTTGTTAATGCGGTCTTAATGTATGTACTGGGGTCTCACCATATCTGTTGAAGCTCACCAGTTTAAACGTGTGTGGAAGCTACCCTGCACGAATCCCTTTCGATGCAATTTAATGTGCTGCATAAAGCACGGGGCGAAATTACAGGAATAACTCCCAGGAAGCACGTTCTAGCCCATGTGCCGGACCTTCTCCAGTTTAGCAATGAATGGTTTAAAGACTCACGACTAAAAATAATAATAACAAAGATGAACGCCTGTGAGTGAGTAACATGTGTGCACACGACTAAATTGACTTACGTGGTTAAGGTGTACGTGCATGACTGATGGATTTACTTTTAGACGGCATGGGACTTCGGTATTGAACCAAGAATGGGCCAAACGGCTCGTTCCTATTGCCTTATTCTATTCTATTCTCTACTCTATTGTTGCTTCAGGCTTACATTGTGACACCAGGAAAAACTACGCAAAAACTACAAAATCGTGTTCGATTTTGTTTCAATAAACCTTGATAAGCATTATCCGGCGTCTCGAGGTGGAGCCATTTTTTAGGGATACCTGTTGTCTTTCCCATTTCATTAACAGGAAAATCAATAATCAATAGGTACAATAGAATAAGGATCAATAATTGCTATCATTACTTCTGCAATGAATTTGTGAAATTGTAGAGAGACTTTGTGGACGCCCTGCAAATTCAAAATAAAAATTTATAAATCTCTTCTGTTTATCAGTCTCCTCTTGTTGGGCATATATACCTCCACAACTCAGCCCATCATGAACATGTTTATTTTCCCCATGCGAGTGATTGAGTGAGTCGGTACCAGTAGGAAAGATATGAGATAAAGTTTGGCACAGGGTGTGCCTAAGTATAGGGGTTAAACGGAAAGGGATACTAGGAGGGGAATAGAAATAAGCGCATTGCGCACATGTTTTGAGTGGTAGAGGTCTACTTGTGGGGTTTGTTTGTGGGTGGGATTATATTACCTGTCAGAGCTTTGGATAGTCTCTATGAGGAATTAGGTGCTCATTGTTTTTACATTGATGACTGGGGTTGGTCATAGAGGGCTTGGGCTCTGGTTGGGGCTAAGAGTACTAGACGAAATTAGATAGCGTGCAAAAGCAGACTGTGAATGTAACCGATTGGGGCTTGACGTCTAGTTGACGTTTATTTTTGTTATAGTACCCCAGAGAGATAACTAATGCTAGGTGCAGCTGTGTGAGGTGTCATGTGTATCTCGGAGTTGGGGGGACCAAGTGTTTTTGTTTTTGAGCATAGGAAAGCTCTAGTGATTTCTTTCTTATCACTCTTCGGTCCCAACCCTCAGACATCTCTTATTTCCAAGCAGATATTGAATATCTTTAACTTAGTCAGAGTGAGCGCCTGAGGGAGTAAGGGACTGTCGAGGAACTCAATAGGAGAAAAGGCAATGACAGGCAGGATGAGTTTAACAGTTTGTATTTAGACATTTGTAAATGATATTAGTTATTGGTTCTTCGTTGAGCACGTATACCCATCTTGTCCGTAGACAGGATGGCTGGTTTCTGCTTCTCTTGTTCTGCTGTTGGCTGTAAGTTGATTTCTTCAGGTGATGGGAGGATTTGGTGGAGATGTTGACTTTAAAAGCGCTTGGTGGAGAGTGTGTGACGCACACAACGCAGAGCGTTGCGGCCTCGTTATGTAGGGTGGTTGGCTGAGTACTGTTGTCTGAGTGTGACCGCTCATTGGTTAATGTCGTCCTTCTGGTCGTAACGGGGCCTAGCCTCGTCACTGGATTCACTTCTTCGGTCCTGTTTGATCATTGGTCGATGAAAACTAGCCTCATCGCGGTACTTGTTGGTAGTGGAGCATTGTGCCGTATTTGTCTGGATTCGTGTGGTAATCTGAGGTGTAGGTATAGTTGTGGATGCATGTTTTCAATGTTATTAGAAATTCTCTTTGCGTGTTCGTATAGGAGGGTGTTGATGTGGGGTAGTTTTGTTTGGTGGTGTAATTGAGCTGACGTGATAAAGTCGTGATAAATGGCTGACGAAGTCTTGCCATTCTGTGTTTGTGATGAATCGCGTGGCTTTGTTTTGCATGCGCTGTAGTCGAGATGGAAGTTGGCATAATAAGTGAAGTGGTATTACTGGGTAGATGAGGGCTGAGCGTATGAAGGCTAGGTAGAGCTTACGCTCTGTGTCTGGGTGCATGTGTTTGAAACGGTATTGGTGCAAAAGATTGTTTATTGCTCCCTGGCTGCTGAGGTGCAGTCCAAAAACTTTACCTGATCTATCGTATGGGAGGGACGTGCCGTCTACATACACTTCTTTCTTACTGGAAAGTTAGCGGGCCTTCCGCGTCGACCAATGAGAGGGCCAGTTGAGACAGCTTAGCCTGGTCGAACGCTTATACAGGGTGGTACAAAAGTTACTTCAGCATTTTGAAAATTTATCACACAACTAATACAGCTTTAAAAATTGGTTACATACGAAATTAAAGAGAAAATTTTGAAGTTCCCTTATATAAATAAGATATCCATTAAATATGTTACATTATTATTTAAACCCAAGCGTACTTTACGTACAGTATTTTCTGTGACTTTTTCCAAAATATCTGGAGTTATTTTGTTGATTTCATCGATCATGTTTTTTAACTCATGGAGAGTATTAGGCCGATATAAACCTTTCCTCTAAGGTCTCTTCATAGGAAAATATTTAGAAAGGTTACATCAGGAGACTGTGGTGGCCATGGAACGTCACTAAAATGTGAAATTTAACCTTTTCGATCATGTTGGGACATATATATCCTAACAGAGAGCAAAAGCCGGATCGAAATGGTTGAACGATCTGGAAAGACTGCTCTTAGTATTGCAATGGTTTCTCCAGCTGTATGTGTTGTCGCCCCATCCTGTTGGAACCTCAAATTCTGTACGTCCAAATCTTCCAGTTGTGACAATAACTATTCCTGTATCATTTGTCTGTCTCCTTCCACTGTCACAGTTGCATGCACAGGTTACCGTCTGGTGTAACAATTAGTGTAAAAATCATTAGACCATATTTCTTCGAGGATGTTGATGGTGAAGTGATTGCTCTTGGATTATCCGAGGATTTTCATCACTCCAGAATCGACAGTTTTCATTATTAACATGCCCACTGATATGGAAATGGGCTCATTATATATGATTAGGTGTGAGGTAAAAGTCATTATTCGGGAGGCATAGAAATGCACGTGCAAAGTCCTTTCATTGTTGATAGTCTACGAACTTCAATAATTGTTACTATAATTTTATATGGAAGCAGTTTTAAATCTTTTGTTAGGACACATTGCAATGATCTTCGTGAAATTACTATTTGGCTGAAACGTTGTCTAGGCGACTTTTTAAATCTGTTTAACACCATGAAAAATATTGAATTACACACGAATTTCGTGTCGATCTCGCTCAATCAGAGCGTTCTTTGTCTGCTATTGAACTAAAATATCTGAATCTTGAGATTATTACAATAATGCAAGCTTTGGAAACACTTTGATTAAATGTTTTTACAAAGTTCCTCTGTACTGCAACTAACAATCCATTGTGATTGAAATAACTCTACTATCTCTGCTCGTAGGTCCTTGCCGTATTTCGGCATTTTATAGATAAGATAATTCAGTAAATTTTGAATACAAAATACGCTTTAAGTCTGTATCATTGAAACAGGATGAAACTTCGAAGTTTTGTCTATCATTTCAAATAGAACGTATTTTTATTGCTGTATTAGTTTTCGTGTAATAAATATTCAAAATAGTGAGGTGACTTTTGCTCCACCCTGTATAAGGTATCCGACCGACCAGGTTTGTGGCCGGTCACACCTTTACCTAAACTGCATTACACAGCCCAGTGAAATGAAGGTCCCACCAGGATGCATGCCACAAAACTGATGAAAGACTTATAAATGCGAGCACTGCCAGTGCTTTGGCCTTTGCTTCCACAGTAATCTTTTCCTTAGTTGAGTGGAATTCAAAACACCAAAGTTTCTCATAGAATTTCCTTTGTAGTTTATTCAACACGGGATAGTTTATTTATAACGAAAAATCAAAATCGATGGCGGAATAAAACACAAGATGAAGCACCGTCACAAAACTACGTAGGGCGAGTAGTTCCAAGACTGGGAAATAGCGAAGTACGCAAGCGCACATAAAACGTGTGCATTACGCAACCGGTAGCAGAAGAATAACCTCTACTTGCTCTTACTTACTATCCTTTATACCTGCAGATGACGCAAAAAGTACTTCGTAAGCACCTCGAAGCAACCTTGGAATCTCTTGTTCACATACCTCACTGCCACTTAACACGAGTCTGAACGTTGGTAAAAATCATATTGCACACGTACATATACTGGTAAAATTAGGATGTCTAAAATGGTAGATTTCTTAGCAAAATTAATTGCAAATTTTAAAGTTTTGAGCAAAATCACATTCCTGAAAACCTCTAAACAACCCTTAAGCTCTAATAACTCTTACCAACGTAGGTAAACTACCGTATAAAAATTTTGAACTAACTAGATACTTTACTGAAAACTTAAAATTAAAATTCAATTATTGAAAATCTTCCGAGTTAAATCGTGAAGACTGAGAGTTCATCTTGCGAAGGATGTGAGCGGAGAGATCCGTTCTATCCGACAAACTAGCTCGTACGCTTGAATTTCTTCAGGCAACTGAAAATCATCTGCTAACCCTCTACGATTTTCCTTCATTTCGAACTTGAAAGCTGGATCTGCACCAGGAAACGAGAAGTCCTGTCTTGTGCCATTCAGCGCAATCGCCTTTACGAAAGCATAACAGCTCTGCTCGCCGAGGAACGCGTCCTTTGCGGCCCCAGTTGAACTAACGCTGGAGAAACCCGTGTATCACAGCCTTTGACTGTCGGCAATGAAAACTACATTCGACTTATCAGTCGGATGTTCTCATTCTATGCTTAGTTGCTCATCCGTTTCAGTATTATTCTGCTGCTGTTGTTGCTGCTGCTGCTGCTGCTACTACTATTGGTGCTTCACCGACAAAACCTGCCTTTCGCTGCTGCTCGACGGTTGCCTCACGAATTTTATCGGCCAATGCAGATAGCGACAAGCACACGCCGCCGATCATGGTTAGGTCTGGGTAAAGCCTTTGCTTCTCCTGCACAAACTAAACTTGTTACACCTCACCAGCCATCGGTTTCTTATATTGCTGCTCTTGTCGCTACCATGTTACGTGCTTCTGAAATTGCGTATTCGTTGCTGACATTTCTCTCGCATCACCTTCTCCGTACCACGGCTTTAGTTGGTTGAAATACACAGTGTGAAAATTTCTTTTCTCCGGCGTCGTTACCCTGTACGTCACTCCATTCGCATCCACTTCTCTGATTACGAGTGGACCCTCAAACTTTGGAGATAACTTACTAGCCGATGGCAACAGCGGCAACTACTTTGCAACTCTGTTCCACTCTGTAAAGTGAAATTCTTGTGCGGAGAACGCCAGTATAACTGTGCAAGAGGTGTGGGTAATTTAGTTGCAGTGTCTGTGAAAAGCTCAGCTGAAGCGTATCCTGTTTGGGAATGCACGGTGTTATTATAAATTATTAAGCTTCGGGGTAGATGATCAGTCGAAGGAGTCTTATGCTCTGCACATGCAACCGCCAGCTAGTTTTTGAACGTTGTGTTACCATCACACTGAAGAATACGGCACGGTTCTGAAGTGTTTCACGCTGTGTCTTCTCAACATCGAAGTGAATGCTCGTCCTCTGACACTAACGCACTGAACACGTTTTCCTCCGAAGCTTTGGCAACACTAGCAGACCATTTGTCAGCATCACGGCATTTGCGAACTAGTGTAAATATCGATTCCTACCAGTACATACTGCGGCGGTAGTTTCAGAAGATCAACCGCATAATCATTATACATAGCATTCGGGTTTCTTCGGTAAAGAGGCGCTCCAACTTTAGTTTTTCCCTTTAAATCTCTGGCACACGCCAAACTCACGGACAACATACGCTATTACTTGGGGCAGTCTTTGACGATGAAGATGACAGGACATTGCTTCCACAGTTTTATCATGACCAATATGTCTGGAAGCTTTGAAAATCGTTCAAAAGGGTATGTAGATTCCTTGCCGGAATTACAGGTGCTCAGCAACTTCCTCCACGCAGCAAGCCGTCGTCCACCAACAATGTTCCCAGACATTTGTTAACACGTTGACTCCGAAGTGGTACGTGTGGGTACCACCGAGGTTAGGTTCTGTAATTTTTTCAGATTCTTCTAGTGACTATGCGTACAAAGTGAAGTTTTACACCAATCAGACAATCGCAACAAACGTGTTAACACTTTTGTTGCAATTGCCTGATTGGTGTAAAACTTCACTTTGTACGCATAGTCACTAGAAGGATCTGAAAAAATTACAGAACCTAACCTAAGTGACCCACCGGTGGGTCGCATCGCAACAAACGTGTTAACACGTTTGTTGCGATTGCCTGATTGGTGTAAAACTTCACTTTGTACGCATAGTCACTAGAAGAATCTGAAAAAATTACAGAACCTAACCTAAGTGACCCACCGGTGGGTCGCATCGCAACAAACGTGTTAACACGTTGACTCCGAAGTGGTACGTATGTGTACCACTTAGGTTAGGTTCTGTAATTTTTTCAGATCCTTCTAATGACTATGCGTACAAAGTGAAGTTTTACACCAATCAGGCAATCGGAGTCAACGTGTTAAACCTTCAATAATTACCTGACCTGACCTAACCTAACCTAACCTAACCTAACTAGACTTAACCTTCAATAATTACGAGCGTAAATGGTACCTAACCTAACCTTATCTGACCTAACCTTCAATAATTTCAATAAAATAATTTCAATAATTAATAAAAAACACCCACCCTTTTCTTGGAGTTTAAGAATTTCTCGGTGTGCAAGATTATGGCGTGTACGTTCGATATTATGTATAGTTGCATTGCTGTAGATAGTAAGAATGGTTTTTGAACTCATTTGACAGCTTCCAAAGGTTTTTCTTGCATTTAATACTTGCTGAAGGCTTGCAGACTGCTTCCACCGGCTCATCGTACACTAAATAACACAACTCCGATGAAGGTAGTAATTCACGTTCTGGTGAGTCAACGTTAGCTCCGCTAATTGAACCAATATGTTGGATTAGTATCTCGTTTACAGTCACGCCTCCCAGAAGCAGAAAGTTAAAATACACGCCCTTGAGACTTTGTAAATTAATTGTTGGATCATTCCAGGAACTTTAAAATTTAATAACCTTCATTCCGTCCTCATGAACATTTATATTAATATTCGTATGAAATACTTTCACAAACGCTTTTAATTAAACCGAGTCGAGCACTATACCAGTTTGTTTCATACATTTCAATCTTTAAAAGACATTACTGTCCTATTGCACTTTGGTTCTTCAACACGTTGCCTCCGATTGCCTGACTGGTGTAAATCTTCACTTTGTACGCATAGTTATTAGAAGGATCTGAAAAAATTACAGAACCTAACCTAAGTGGTACACATACGTACCACTTCGGAGTCAGCGTGTTAACACGTTTGTTGCGATGCGACCCACCGGTGGGTCACTCAGGTTAGGTTCAGTAATTTTTCAAAGCTTTCTAGTGACTGCATGTACAAAGTAAAGATTTGCACCAGCTAGGCAATCTCAACAAACGTGTTAAAACTGTGTCTACAGTTTTTTCACGAATGGTGGCATGTTCTTCCAATGAATCACACATGCACAACGAAAGAGTTTGAAAAAAGAAAGTCGGGACCACCAGGAATCAATTTCACTTTATATCCATTTAACGAGATGAAATAATCGCGCTTCACGTTCTCACTATTAATAGGAAAGTCTTCCACTCGCGACAAAGCATCCGCCACAACATTTTTTCCGGGCACAAAACGTGCTTCATAATTTCCACAATGGAGTTCCTCGTACGTTCTCATTAACGGAGTATCCACGCTCTTCATATTATTCAAAAAAATTAATGCTCTATGATCCGTTCTAATTATGTACTTCTTACCATAGATAAATGGTCTAAAAGTACGAACAGCCCATCGTAAGCTCGGTAGTTCATTATCAGTGGCGCTGTAGTTTGACTATTTTATTAAAAGACGTGCTCGCATAAGCTAAAACTTTCTCATCTGAACTCTGTTCTTGCGAGAGCACAAGACCACTAGCATCTACAGTAATTATCAACGAAGCAGCATGCCCAGAAAAATCTGGATAGCTAGGAACAGGAGGATTGTTAAAATCTCTCAATTTATAAAAAGCCCGACTCCATTCCACAATCCAAACTGCCCCACATTGCGCGGGTAACTCATTCAAGGGTTTCATAACTAAGCTAGCATTTGGGATGTGCCTTCTGAAAAAGTTACACATACCGACAAATCTGTGAACTTGCCGCTGCGTCCTGGGTTGAGGATAACTTCCAATTGCTTCCACACTTACCGTCTGGCTTAATTCCCTCACGGCTAGTCTATGACCCAAATACGTAACTTCACTTTGAATCAGCTCACACTTCTCATGTTTTATCTTTAAACCATGCTATACAAACCTCAACAAACTAAATTACAATTTTCCAGATGCTTGTCAAAGGTACTACCGGTTACTCTGTCATTTATGTAGCTAATTGCTCCATTCCACGAAATCCCAACTGACACTAATGACCATCTCATGAAAGATGCAGGAGAGTTAATAGCACCCATTGGCATTTTTCTCCATTGTCAGTGTGAGTAACCCATAGAGAAGGCTGTATATTCTCTACTTTGTTCATCGACTTGTAGCTGATAAATCCCTTGCATTACATCGGATGTATTGAAAAATTTACTATTATGCAAATTGGACAGAGCATCTATTAAATTAGATAGAGGAAATGAATCTGGCTTTGTAACTGCATTCCAGCGTTTATAATGAAAGCAAAGTCTCAATGTGCCGTCTCTTTTACGGATTGGCACTAAAGATGAAGACCAAGGTGAGGAGGATTTTTCAATAATACCTCGCTTCTCTAATTTCTGAAGCTCTAATACAACCTCTTTTCTAAGAGGACCCTGAAGCCTTCGATAACGTTGCTTCTCTGGGGTATGCACTTGCACATTAATTACATTCTTAGATGTAGACGTGCATCCTAAATCATGTGCATGCTCTGAAATAGCCCCATGATGTCTATTAATTATTACCTTAACTCTATCTACCCGCTCATTTGTTAGGTCTTTATCTGAAAAATCGGACATGTTACCCACATTCTCTTTGGCATCCGACGCCTCACTTATACAGCAGATCTCAAGTGTACTAGCAACGAACATCCCAAGCTTAGTTTTAGGCCTCTCAGTTACTTTACAGGGATTTCAATTCATTTCAATAACTGCATGTCCATTTATAACCCGTCCCATAGAATACGCAACTTCAAGGTCCAATTCCTCTACAGAAAGTACATGAAAGGGCTGAATATAGCGCCAAGTGTCATCGGGAATAGATAAGTTAGCCACTTACTTTAATGTTCTACGGTTACAATGAATATTGATTTCATTCAAGTTTCCCACTGCGCACTGCATGTCAAAACCAGTCTTAGTTTTCAATTTGACCGGGTAAAAACACTCATTGGGTGGAGAATACTGCAGCTCACGCTGCACCGTATCGACGACCATAAAATGTCGTTCTAAGTAGTCCAGACCTAAGACTAAATTTTGAGAGGTTGCTCCTAATAGTACTACAAGGCGAGTGAACTCTGAGGAAAGATCTATGTCAATCCTTACCGTTACCTAGCCCATTAACTTAATTGCAGACAAGCCAAATCCCTTTAGACAACTTTTAACCGAAGTTTTCATCACAGGACTACTTCTGAGCTTACTTACAAAGTCCTCTGATATCACAGAAACAGTTGCATCATTATCATTGTCCAACAGAGTACCGTTTACTTTTACCGTTATAAAGTAGCCACTAATTTCAGCTGAACTTTTAGTTTGCATAAGAAGACTCGTTCGCCGGGGTAGAACCATACACTACTTGCTGCCGACTTCCAGTAGCGGAATCTACTTTAACGCCAGTTTCTTCACACAGGTAAAAGACTTGCTACGCTCCTCCACACCAAATACAGACACCATTTTCTTGCTTGAAAGCCCTACACTGAACGAGAACTTGTCCTCTTCCGTTACAAAACTGGCACAACACTTCTGGAAAGTTCTATTTAGAGGATTCACAAGCTCTTGACTGTCGGCGCTTGAGACAAGTTCGAACAAGGTGGCCAGGTTCATTAAAAGCGCAACGCTTCCTAGTTTCAGGTACAGGGCCAGACAGACACCATAGAGTTCAGAAAAATTGACGCACGCACATTTTCGACGAAATCTTCAAACTTATCATCGAGCACATGTTCAGCACTGATCGCCTGCACTGGCAACGTTCACGTGAGTGGTTCAAACGCTGGAACTACATCTCCAGCGATAGATCTTGCACCTTTGCCAATCGCACATTAACTTGCTAACTTGCGCCTTGATTTCCATCGGCTATGACTCCAATAAACTGCTAATGATCGCCCGGTTTCGTTCAGGCATAGTTCCAAATGCCGACGCTGCAAGTCGGTTTAGTCTCATAGTAAATATTGGGAAAGGTTAACCTGGGAATCTTTGCGCAGTTATAAATGAAGAGATGCTTCTTGTGCGCAGCACATGCCGCTGAATAAACAGTTCCAGCAAGTTCTTCTATATAGCTTCGTATCCTAATTTGTTCGCACTCATCGCGCTAAACGAAGCCTGAGCATTATCAGTGAGAAACGAGCGGAGGAAAATGAATAGAATAGAATAAGGCAATAAAAACGAGCCGTTTGGTTCATTTTTGGTTCAATACCGAAGTCCCATGCCGTCTAAAGTAAATCCATCAGTCATGCACGTACACCTTAACCACGGAAGTCAATTTAGTCATGTGCACGCATATCACTCACACACATGCATTTATGTCACGCGCATTTATCTCAATCATAAATTAGCCTTAAGGAGTTAGGAAAATAGAGTTAGTAAGATGTAATACTGGGGGGGATTTCGTAATCCAAAATTTATCGAGACGATTTTTGAATGTGTTCACAGTGCCAGCAGAAGCTATGTTTTCTGGCAGCTGGTTCCAAGTTGAGGCAATTTTAACGGGAAAAAGTTCATGGCCTGAGATGTCTTGAAGTTTCTCAGTAATAGTTTTTGATCGTTATTCCTGGTTCGTACGTTACCGTCTTTCGAAAAGCCCTTCCAGGAAAACATTGATAAGGCCGTTGAGATACTTAAAGGTCTCAATAAGTTGTCCTCGCAGTCTTCTTTGTTCTAGGGGTATAGGTTTTGTTTCGGAGACTTCAGAGTCCTGGAATCATCTTCGTTGCTTTCCATTGTATTTTTTCCATTTTATCAATATCTTTTCATAGGGTAGGAGACCAGAGTTACACTGCGTATGCTAAATGAGGCCGGACTAGTGCTTTATAGAGCGGTAATATTAAGTTCTTTGACTTGTATTCAAAGTTTCGTGCAATAAAACCAAGAATCCTGCTTACATTTTTGACGCTTTTTTCTACTTATTTGTCATGTTTGAGATTTTCAGTGACAATGACATTTAGATCTTTTTGTTACTGGACTGTTTCAATAGGTATGTCATACATTGTGTGTTGAAAATGCCGGTTATTTGTACCAACGTGCATTACTGAACATTTTTCAATGTTGAAGCTCATTTGCTAGGTTTCAGTCCATTGTTTCTTTTGGTGAATGTTCTGTGACAGTTTCGTGTCATAGGCAAATTTATTAATTTTACTGATGATTCCGACATAAAGATCGTTGATGTAGATGATGAAGAGGAGCGGGCCTAAAATGCTCTCTTGAGGGACTCCTGATGTTACAAGCGTTGATTCAATTGCTTGATCGTGAATCACCGCGCGTTGAGTGCGACTAGTAAGCCAGTTTCGTATCCATCGGGAGTTGTGTCCTCATATTCCATGCGCTTCTAGTTCGACCATGAGTCTTTCATGGGGAACTTTGTCGATGGATTGTTAAAAGTCTAGATATACAAGGTCTACGGCTTTTGTACGATCGTATATGCGGTTAACTTCTCCAAAGAAGTCAAGGAGATTTGTGAGGCAGCTATGTTTTTCTGTGAAACCGTGCTGGGTGTCATTAATAAGATTTTGGTCACTAAGGTAGTTTTTCTATTGTTTTGTTGATGACAGGTGTTAGAGTGATTGGACGATAGTTATTAGGTATTTGTTTGCTCCTCTTTTTGAAAATAAGAGTGACATTTGTCCGCTTCCAATCATCTGGAACTATCCAAGTTTCAAGAGATCGATTGAAGATGTTTGTTAGAGGTTCGTTTATTACTTCGGCTGTTTCTTTGAGTATCCAGGGACCAAGGCCATCGGGTCCGGTTGACTTATATGGGTTTAAAATGCTGAGCTGTTCCTCTACCTGTTCTACTGTAAATACGCCATCTGACATGATTTGAGCCAAGCATCGCAGTTTTCACTATGACCGTACTTGTGAAACGCATACGCTTTAAACATTCTGAAGAACTACTCAAGCTCACGTATCACATTAGCTGTGTCAAACGGTTCAGGAGGCGGTCGCAGCGGCTGTTCATGCTGGCAATTGCAGTTGCTAGTTCCATAACACTTTCCATGTCTCTTGAAGACTCCTTGTTTTCCTTTTTATGAGCTGTCAAACTGGCAGATCCACGACGAAGCATGCTTCCAATTGCACCAATATCACTCAAGTTAAATACCACTTAACCTCACTGTCTTTAGGAACAGGAACACCAGCAGTCACTCCATGTCGATGACCCCAAGCTTCTGACACCATACACTGTGGCCGATCACACCTTCACTTAACTAAGCCACATTACACTGCCCAGTGAAATGAAGGCCCCACCACGAGGCAAGCCACAAAACTGCAGAAAGGCGTATAAATGGGAGGACTGCCATGGCTTCCGCCTCTGCTTCCACAATGTTTTCCTTAGTTCAGTGACATTCAAAACACAAAGGTTTTTCTTAGAATTTACTTTGTAGTCTTTAACTCGGGATAGTTTATAGTGAAACGTTAAAATCGATGGTGGAATAACATACGAGATATAACACAATCACAATACGGCGTAAGGCGAGTAGCTCTAAGACTGGTAAATAGTGAAGTACGCAAGCGCACATATAACGTAAGCATTACGAAGCCAGCAGTAGAAGAATAACCTCTACTAGCGCTCACTCGTCATCTTACATAACTGCGGGTGACACAAAAACTATTTCTTAGTAGGCACCTTGAAGCAACCCGGCCGGTAATACTGGTATAGACCTCGGGAACAAAATCTCTCGTTCACAGGTTGATCCCACAAGACATCCCACCGAGGCACCACAGAATCATTCACCGGACACTGAGCCCCAACCGGCTCCTACCACTGTTTTTCAAGTTCGCATAGCCCCAACTGCAGACAGGCACAAAAATCTGAAACCGTAGAAAGTCCTAACCAGTAATCCAACTCCATCTCCCAACAAACCTCCATGAATAGACCCCCTCCATTCTAAGCATAAGTTCAATGCGCTCATTGCTATTCTGTTCCTAGTATCCATGGCGACAGATTAGAATGAGGCTATAGAAACGAACCTTCGGGCCCATTCTTGGTACGGATAATTACTTCGATAATTATTCTCTTACACAAGTCCCATGCCGTAATTATAGCCGCGTCAATCCCTTTCCGTTTCACCTTTTTACTCAGGTAGACTCTGTGCTAAACGCTCTCTCATATCTTTCCTGTTGGCACCGACCACTACCAGGTTGATTCGGCTTGCTCAATATAATGTTATTGACGTTTTCGAAGTCAATAACCTTCTATTGAGCAAGTATAAAATCCACAACTCGTCCAATACCTCGGTTCTCATGAAGAACTTCCCTCGTAGCCAACAGCAAAGCAAAGGAAGAAGAAATCAGCCTTCCTCTCTGCGGACAGGATGGTTCAAACACCTGCGTACTGCCAAGAACTCTATGCGTTTCCACTTCGTACGTTCCGGCGCTATAAATGAAGAATGCCACTACGCCAGTACTCGGCGTCAAGACGTGAACGTGAGCTGAAGAATCAACTTATAGAATATTCTAGTACTTAAATACACACTATTGAACTCATATTTCCTTCAATTGCCCTTATTCCTATTGGGTTCCTTGACAGCTCCTCACTTTCTCAGACGCTCACACTAAGACAAAAGACTGCGATATTGAATGTTTCCTTAGAGATAGATATGTCCGAGGTTTTGGACTAAAGACTGATAGAGATCACTATAAAGCTTTTCTTGACATCTGTGCTCAGCTTATTGCCTCTATATAATTACCAAGTAACCCAACACAGCGTTTTATGTCCCCCGCAATTTTGTGCTTCATACTGTGGAACTGTAACTATGAGCGCAATTCAACAAGGTTGAACTGATAAAGTATAATTTATACGTTATTATTGGCATCCAAAACACAAGTTTTTCGTAATAATGAACCATACTGTACCTTACTTCATGACATATTGCTAAGGAACTACCATGAAAATCCATGACTAATAACTATTGTGTATTATCATTTCACTTTGTCTATTGAAAACCTGTAGCATTGCCAGCGTTGACCCTCTTATGTCATGTTTAACTAACAATAGACGAAACAAAGCCAGCTATAAGTAAATTGGCCACTGTAAAAATGTTGAAAGAATCTTGGCTCAGGCTTTAATATTAAATTAGTATACTGCCACGGCAAACGCTCTACGATTGTTCACATACTGTGTTGTGAAATTCAAATCCAAATACAAAAATTATTGATTTAATTGTTACTATTTAGTCCCGAGTAGCATAGAAGAATAGAGTTTAATGGATGGAAATAATAAATTTACACCCAGCTCAAAAGAAAGACAATGGTTTACATGTGACCATTGGTGTTGTGTGCTGGTCTAGGCTACACAATAAATTACAGAGCTACAGATCGATCATTCTAAGTTTGGTTGGTGGAATTTTATTGCTGAGTACCATGGTTCTACTGTCAACCGTCTGTCACAAAGTTAGACCTCGTCGGTAATTGAGTAGACTGTTGGTAGAAGAAGTGTTGTGTTCCTGTTGCTACAGTGCCGTCTCGTTTAACACGATGCATCTTGGTTTTTATTTATTTGAAATGAAATTCAATAAAGCTGTTATGCCGAAAGAACATTGTCTTTACAATATAACTCTTTTCATTGACTTTCGTTACCTCTAAATCATTAGGATCTGAGTGAATTAATACTATATATGCTTTAACGAACGCTATGAAATATGAAATGTAGCAGGGGAATGTAAACTTGTGATTCAGACTGATTGAAATACGTACCCGATAAAAATATGTATATAGGGTGCAGGTTTAGGGAACGAGTTATTTTTCCGTAGTAATTATTTCGTGGGTGATGTTCTTCGAGGGAAGTGATACAGTCGACTTCGTGGCTTGCAGATTTATTATGGGACACGATCAAACTCAGAGCAGAAGTTAAGGCCAAGATCGAAGATCGAAATTGAGAACTTTTAATCCGTAAACCGAGACCTGTCCGAACAAGGGCTATTAAGTAACTCGAAATAAATACAGAATTTAGCAACAAGATTTAATATCATGAGACAACATTATAAGGCAACTATTGAGTAAAACACTAAGGCATCGTACCTAATTAGATGGCAGTCAAAGAAATACAAAAACGAGATGCGGATACACCGCTTCTACCCGAGGCCATGAAATTTAATAGCCGTCTCAAAATGGCTGGTCGATCTTTCAGTATGCCCGTCATAAATACCCGGAGTGATACAAAATTAGACAATGACTTGGATGGCAGATGCAATAGTTATTAAACAAAATATTCTATCATTAGATTAATTATTATTCTTGGAGTTACATGAATCAAAGCACAACCACTTTACATCTAGGCAAGGCTAAAATGACAAGTTTAAGGAATATATAGTAGGTAAGTGAAACGCAATACTTCCTAACACATTATCAATAGAAAACTTACCCGTCAGAGAGACTGAGAGCGCGAATAAAATTGCTGTTCACTGGGTAACGGTTGCGATGAAACTGACGGGCACCTAGCCTATAGGTTCGTGGTTGACTACGGTCTTCTATAGACGAGGGTTACAATTTTGAAGCCGCAACTACGACTAAATTTTCACTTTAAAATGCTAGTCTCAAATGGGGGGAAATAAGTATAAAAACTAACTCTAAAATATTACTTAAATACATCAAATTTTTGTAACGACTCCTAGATCATTCTAAATAAATTACGATATATCTGAGGCACTACAGGAGTACCGACACTAGAAGCGGAGCGTCAAAGAAGCTTAGAATAATAACTAGTTTTACGCAAATACAGTTAAATTCGAACTACACCTTGTCAGTCGCTACTCCTAAGGAACCAGAAGTGAGATATTCGTACGAACATGAACACAATGGTAACCAATGAGACAGTGCTGTTAATAAAAAGGTACAACTTGGCCTAACTTAGTTTAAACATAGAGCGATCTTTAAATTACCGAGCCACTACTGATAAGACGTTAGTGCGTCAGCGTCAGCTGGCGCAGACGCAAGATTATACAAGCACTGATTGGAATAGACTGTAGTGCCTCGGAAATACCGCGTTCCCTAAAAGACAATGTAAACAAATTGATTACACACTGAGCGAGGCATATAGTAGGGGACAATAATCATATTGCAGCCTTTAATATACTCAACTGCCGTGATATACAAAAGAGAGAATGCAAATTGTTGTCGCTACGGATGATCATATTGTGTATGTATTCATTGCGAATAGAATCATATACAACCAACGAGCGACTTGAAATGCAGTAAGTAACTTTTTGTCGTAAAAAATGCATCGTTTGTAAATTAGGCAAGTTCTTAAGAGAAGGCAATTAATGTACGTCGAGAAACGAAGGGCTTTGTTCAAGAGTAGAGTCAACAGCATAACATGAGCTGTATAAGAGTAAGGGAAAAGCGAATGCTCTGAACAAAGAAAGGCAGAGTAGGTTTTAAAATAGGAAAGAGCTTGTTTTAGATCTCTAAAAGGGAGCTCGGCTGCTTCAATCCAAGTTAACTCTTTAGCTACGACGCGATTATGCACAACTCAGTGGGAACAATATCAATATTTACGAACATTAGCATCAATGTTAAGGAGAACTTGAGCATGCCCGTGCGGAGACGGAGCTTGTGAAGTTAATGAGGGTGAGCGCGGTCGTTAGAAGAAGCTGCTTTTATTACAGGGAATTCGATACAGTTAGCGCTCCCCACGTATCCGAGATTTATCAGCTGAACCGCATGGACGACGTTTGTCAGGTTCCTTCTTCGGAACGAAGACAGTGTGAAGTCTCAGGGTAACTAAAGTACTGGATGAAACCAGCATTAATAAAAAGTGAAGTGCAACTTTAATTGCCTTGAATTTAATATCAATGAACGTTTCAGTTTTAAAATGCATGATTAATTGATTTCCTCAATAAATGAGGCTGATTCCTCTCTGACGGATTTCAAATTTTTAGGCAGCAGTCAGTCTCTGAAATTTACAGCGTATGGCTGCACGTGCGATATGAACGTGCGCCATCAGTATGAAGAAATGGAATAATCATTATCAGATGTCATAATCATTATCAAAAAGTATAGTCATCAGGAGTCAGGTTATGAAATTCGTGAAGCGAAATTAAATTAAATATGAGCAATAGGCGAACTAGCCTCAATAAAAAATAATAGGGAGAGGAAAAAAATATAGCTCAATATAAAGAGGGGTAAATAGAGCAGTAGGAAAAAAATACTGAAAATAGACACAAACACAGCACGGTAAAAACGTTTACGATTAGTTTACTTCCCTAATGTTCGCTGGAAACCGGGCGGAGTTTGTTGTGGAGTCTGATCAGAGGCCAGCAGAGGCTAATTGAAGCCATCCTGACTGAGGCTGAGCTGGAACGGTGGTGCAGTCACGGTTTCTGCGGTTGCCTCCTCTGTAGAGGGGGTGTCTGGCTTCGAAGGAATTTCTTGATCGTTTTACGACTTTCGGCCGTTGGCTGGAGGAGAATCGAGTTTCACAGGTAAGTGTTCGTCAATGGAGTTGTTGTTCTTCGCTGGGGCTGTTTCTTGAGCTTGATATGAACTTTTTGCGGGAAAATGTTTCTTCACGGGGGTTGTTTCTTGAGCTTCATATCAATATTTTGAAGGAGGGTATTTCTTCACAGGGGTCACCACTTTAGGGAACGAGTTACTTTTTCTTAGTAATTATTTCATGGGTGATGTTCTTCGAGGTAAGTGATACAGTCGACTTCGTGGCTTGCAGATTTATTATCGGACACGATCAAACTCAGAGCAGAAGTTAAGGCCAACATTGAAGATCGAAATTGAGAACTTGCAATCCGTAAACCGAGACCTGTCCAAACAAGGACTATTAAGTAACTCGAAATGAATAGAAAATTTAGCAGAAGTATTAATATCCTGAGACAGTATTATGAGACAACCGCTGAGTAAAACACTGAGGCATCGTGCCTAATTAGCTGGCAGTTAAAGAAATGCAACACGAGATGTCTATAGGCAGCTTCTCCCCGAGGCTGTGGGATTTAATCACCGTATCAAAACGGCTGGTCGATCTTTTTAGTGAACCCATCATAAAATACTCGAACGTGGAGACTTGAGTGATACGGAACTTGCCAGCGATATTTACTGCCTGACGCAATAGTTATTATTCGAGATATACTACACCACTACTTCTTCAAACACAAAGAAAATCATTCGAATGAAATGCGACTACCTGAAATGAGATTTCGGGGTACATTTTAGTTGTCAATTAACTCATTGTTTCGCAAAAGGAAATCTTGGTTAGAACTGTTGCTTAATGCTATACAAAGGGAAACCCTAATAATTCATTTTGCATTACAGACTGCGTGATAAACTCATATCTCAACAATACGTAAACTGCAGACACTAAGGTAAATTATTTACCGCATTGTGGAATAATATACGACGAGAGATCCGTCGAATTACCGAAAAACAATCACCGGAATTACACAAACTGCTAAGCCTACAAAGGAACATCTAGGCCAGGCTAAAATGATAAGTTTAAGGAATAACTGGTAATTAAGTGAAGCGCCAAACTCCCTAACAACATGTCAATAGAAACTTACCCGTCAGAGAGACTGACAGCACGAATACACTTGTTGTTTACTGGATAATGGTTGTGCACGGACTGACGGGCGTTTGGTTTGAGAACCTGTGGTTGACTACGCTCTTCTATAAACGACAAGAGTTACAATTTGAAGTCACGACCATGATTAAATTTAGACTATAAAAAAACAATCCCAAGTGGTGTGAAATAAGTATGAAGATTTATGTGGCGACACGTGCTCTCTCTCTCTCTACATGTCACAGGATAAATTCATAATAATTACGAGCAGTAATTGAATTCTTTCAAGATGAATGTATTACATACACATTTTACGTTAATTGAATGCAATCAATTTTACATAACGAGAGAGAGACGTCGCAAATTGGAGGAATCCAAACCCCCTGACATGAATACTATATTATGCATTAGTGAGGCAAACACAAGGAGGGTATAGACATAATTAATAAGCTTAACATTTACTGGAAAAACACACGGAAAAACACATGAAAACCACGAAAATTTGTTATGAATCAAAGTAATTTTATCTCTTCAAATCGATTGATTCCACTCACAATAATTATTTAAATCACACAATGCCGAGTAGTTGCTGAGTTGAAACACTGCTCTATCTAACAATACATCCTAAATACACGCGGACACGATAAATTTCACTGAAAAACACTCCAATCCTGTCACTTAACCTCACTGTTAATTCTAATTAACTATATTCCTGACCTAATGATCACTGCAGTTTCATCAACCAGTTCAATAACAAAATTATCATCATTGGGAAGTCAGTTTTTATATTTTCGCCGTACGGACGCACACACTATACGCACACACGCTCAGTAGCCCTACACGCCGCACAGCACACCTATCGTTTACACTATGCATGTGCAGGCTCTTCTCGCTGGTTTCCAGCGTCCACTCGGTTTACAGGGCCCAAGGTGAAGTTGTATTAATTAGTATTCCACTTGATTCCTGTTGACGATATTCTGAAGCAATCACGTAGACATTAAATCCAAGTTGATGCCGAAACCAAGAGCAGCTCCAAATTAATTGATGGTGAAACTTTCCCAAGTTTATGTGCACTTTTCCAAGGTTCCAATTACTCCTAGATGTAGTAGTTGTAGTAGATGTAGATATCCCGATAGATTTCGACAGCTTCCGTTAGATTCTGATCCCGATCCTGATCCTGGCTGATCCCGTAGATTCCGTAAATCCCGTGTATTCCGTAGGTTCCGTAGTTCCCGTCGATCCCTTAGGTCCCGTAGGTTACGTAGGTCCCGTATGTCCCGTAGCTTACGTAGGTCCCATATGTCCCGTAGCTTACGTAGGTCCCTCCCTAAAATGAGAGAAAAGTCCTCCATAAGTGCATGCCTTGATAGAGCTGCCCTACTACGCTTATGACGATAAAGGTGCCCTATTAAGTTTATTCCTGTTTCCTATACCAGATGCAATCTCACCTCCCACCGCTGTGTCTGTCTTTTGTTTGTTGCCTCCTCGATGTCGCTCGCTCCCCCAGCTGCTAGACCCCCGCTGTAGAATCGTCGTCGCTCCTAGCACTGTCGTTCACACTTATCGCCTTGCTATTCTGACCGTGTTGGTTTCCTGACAGCTGCTTATATATATTCCGTTGGTGTTTTCTAGAAACACGCCTCCTAACTTTTAGCCCCTCCTTTCACAGTTAGTCTTGCTTGTGTCCGTTCGCAGTTTTGACCGTTAGTCTCTTCAATGTTTCCCACTTTTCGAGGCTCTCATAGGACATATTTCACCTGCTGGGCGTCCGTTGCTCAGGCTTGCTTACGTTGCTTGTTTTGTTTGTGTTCTGCTGCTCGATGGCCGTTGGCTTTTAATGAGTCTGAGGCCCAACTGCTCGCACTCCCCGCATGCCTGTACACCTTCCCACATCCTTATGACACATCACACACATCCTTACACGTTATCACATCATTCCACATCACTATGATTTATCTCTACTATCATTACACATCACTACTATCACCACATTTACTCTAAAATATTACTAAGTTTAATATTATTTAATACTAAAATAATCACGATATTTTAGCGGTCCTACACAGGTGAGTGTCCAATGCACAATCATTAACGACAAAGGAACCGGTTTCGTTCAATTGCAATGTTTCGTATCGCATCAGAAGTATATACGTATCAGAATGTTTTTTTAAAGTTTGAATGCATAGCGTTATTTCTTTGAATCTGTGTTGCTCTACGTTGAAAATTTTTGCAAACTGCATTCGTTCAAATTTTATTTCATTAGGATATTCCTATACGTAATAGATTTCATAAAATTACATGTTTTTAGTACGTCACAAATACTGGCTACACACACTGTAAAGTATAGTTTTAGTTAAGTATCTGGGAGAGAAGTGTTTGTGTGTTCATTCTTTCATTGCTAGTTTTGTTGTTGTTTGCGAATACAAAGCATGTATTGAAATTGTCGACGTAATACTCTGCTGTACAGTGTATGAATAACGTCGGCTATCTGTAAAATCTGTGAAGTGCAATGATTTTAAACTTGTATATGTTTGGGAACATTTGCTATTTAGTTTCATATGTTGTGATGTGTTGTGTATGCCAGATTTTGTTCATTTTATTGCACATTGTGGTACATATCTTTTGGTGTGATCTGATTAACCTAAAGTAAAAATGTCAGCTGTCAATGGTGTGGTGAAGCCACATGTCATGTCTGAGGCATGCCATGATTTTGAAACTATGCTGTGTTAGTGACAAGCTGCATTTTAAGTATTTTGAAAGGTAAAATTCAGTTGTGAGTCATGTACAAGGTGTATAGTGAAGTACTGATTTATAGCATTAGGAGACCCACGGGAGTTATAAGAGAGGAGCGATGTGGGTATGAAGGAGTACAAGGTGTGTGAATTACGGTTAGCGCCGAAGTTTGTGTACACCCACAAATGTTAAATACTTTGTCATTTCTTAGAATAAATTGCACGTATAATTCCAATCTTTTCATGTGTAATTAAGTACATAAAACAATTTTTAACTGGTGTATGGTGGGATTAATAAAAGTATTTTCGAAATAGAAACTGAAAAGCTATGAAGTTCATTAAAGTGTACTGCGCTCAGAAGAACATGACAACATTGAGGAATGTTGAATGTTTATAATGGTGTTCAAATGAAAATAAATGAATTATTTTCAATTTCTATCTGGGATAACTCTTTTATTTACAGCTTTCATTATTGTTACAGAACGAATTATGTTGTCCAGTTAGAGTTTAATATGACTGTTAGTGATAAATGTTACCCTTTTTCAGTCTATACGTAAACATTTCGAACATCCCTTCTACACCGTAGTTTCAATTTTAGCCAAAGTTTTGTCACTTTTAATTCGGGAAGAATGTAACTAAAAATTGAGCAAGAAAATGTAACGAAATGAAAATCTGTTAACAAAACCGGGTTGAAGTGTAGCTTCGTACTTTTCCCCGTCTTGTGAAGAAAACAACCTTTTAAAGGTGCAAGAGAGTAGTCGAGAACACCCTAGTTTCCGTCTATTGAATTTTAGACGAT
The DNA here is from genome assembly GCA_006783055.1 of Trinorchestia longiramus. Classification (NCBI taxonomy): domain Eukaryota; kingdom Metazoa; phylum Arthropoda; class Malacostraca; order Amphipoda; family Talitridae; genus Trinorchestia; species Trinorchestia longiramus. The sequence continues at coordinate 31,998 of VCRD01001701.1, read as the reverse complement.
GGTTTTTGAGAATTCGAAACGCTAGATTTATAACATGATCTTTGACTAGTTTACGTTTTTATTAGGGAAAAATAGCCTATTCCCTCTCAAGTGAACATACTTTATTGAGGAGCTATCAATTATGAATTTAGTGTAAATAGTACTGCTCGAAATGTGAATACATACTCATCTAGTTGCACATGACAAAGGTACTGACAGAAGACGAAAGAGGACTTATATCAAATGGGAAAAAGTGAATATACGTAACAATCCTCATTCATCATAATCCTGATCTCATATTAACGAATTACGAAGAAATGTTGAAGTAACTGCTATTTTCCTGATGATATCATGGGCCGGGTTATGAAAATACAGTATTTAAAATGACCAATATTTAACGGAGAAGGTAATTTTTTTAAATCGTTCAAAGTTTCTCATATGGTTCAAGCTCCCTAGTATTTCCCCGAGAAAAAATCAAACATTAATGTAAAATGAACTTTTTAGTAGCATACGTTGTCCTAAAGTTTAATTAATGAACTCAGGTTATTTTTCTGAGATTAGTACAACTATGAAGTACATAGACTAGTGATTCCCAAACACGGTGCCGAGGCAGACTAGTGTGCCGCGAGACCAATTTTAGTGTACCACGAAACAAGAAGACGTCACAAAAATCTACGTATACCTTTCATAAAGTTTAAAACTAATTTCCTCCCAAATCCCTAAGAATGTAAATTATTATTCAAAATGTTAAATTTTAGTGGGTTAAAAGTTCAGGTTAAGCACCAAGAGCAGTGTCATGAACACTAAATTGTACCGTAGTTATTGCAAAACATTGTGGATCTCAGTAGGGCACTTTATTTTCATAATTATATGAAACGCATTCAGTTATAACATTTATCTCGAGAACAAATAGAGAACTACATTTACTTCAATGTACGAGCTTTTCGTTCATGTCATGTCAATAATTTTCATTTAACTTTGATTAAATTCAGATTACTTGCTTGCTATCATTTTACCTTCACTATCGAGGGGAAGTAGACGATAAATCAAGTCAACGAAGTGCTTTTATATGCATATAAGCCATATATTATGAATATCGCAAGTTTGAAAAATTTTCAATGTTTCTTCTACCATATTTTAAAGCTGAACGAAACAATTTGAGAGTTAGCACAGCGGCGTGGCAGACACCACTGTGCTGCCACCTAATTAGTTTACCACTGCCTGTTATGGAATACGTGAGTGATAGTGTGTGTTAACAGTTTTATAATATAACTCCTCCTCTCAATAACAATGGATAAGTTCATAAAAAGAAAAGTACAAAGTGACGATTGTGAGTCCACTAACAGCAAGCAAATGACAAAACCCGTCAACTCTGGTGCAAAAAAAGTTAAAGTTCACCACGACCGAAGATACAATGATGAATATTTGCAGTTACGATTCTTTTGGACTGAATCAGTTGAGCGGCCAAGTCCATGTGTTGTTTGTGGTGATACGTTGTCCAATGAGTCGATGTTGCCAAGTAAATTAGGAAGACATTTTACTACTAAACATTCCTATTTCAAATTTAAAGATGTAAGCTATTTTCAAAAATTGTTAGATAAGCAAACAAAGAAACAAAACCTTCTCCAAAAAACTTTGAACATATCAGAAAGAGCTCAACTTGCTTCCATCGAAGTGGCAGAACTGATAGCAGTGAAATCTAAACCTCATACTCCTGCTGAGTCAATTATTTTACCCGCTTGTAGCAAGATGGTTAAATGCATGTTAGGAGAAAAAACTGAAACGGAAACAAACAAAATACCCCTGTTAAATAATACAAGAAGAAGGAGAATTTCAGATTTATCAACGAATATTGACACTAAAGTACAGAGCTTAACACGTTGACTCCGATTGCCTGATTGGTGTAAAACTTCACTTTGTACGCATAGTCACTAGAAGGATCTGAAAAAATTACAGAACCTAACTTAAGTGGTACACATATGTACCATTTCGGAGTCAACGTGTTAATGAAAGTATCAAAATTTGCCTTAATAGTTATTGAATCGACTGACATAACCAACAGTGCTCAGTTGCTTCTATTTGTGCGTTTCATTCATGGAGATAAAATCATCAATCAGTTTTTGTGCTGTAAGGAGATGCAAACAACTTGTAAAGGTCAGGATATTTTTGATGTTGTGACAAGCTATCTTGAAAAAATTAATTTGAACTAGAAGTCTTGCGTTGGCATTTGGACTGATGAAGCACCATGTATGGTTGGCAGTATTAAAGGCTTCGCTTAACTAGTACAGAAAGAAAATCCAGAAGTCATTCGTACACATTGCTTTTTACATCGAGAAGTTCTAATGTCAAAAGTATCACAGGAAGATTTGAAGGAGGTGTTGCGGTAAGTTATTGAAATAGTCAATTACATTAAAAGTAAGCCATTGAAGTCGAAGATGTTTGAAGCATTGTGCAAAGACATGGATTCTAATCATCTTCGCTTACTTATGCATACCGAAGTTCGATGGCTATCGGAAGGTAAAGTTTTAGCTCGTGTTCATGATTTACACAAGGAATTGTTTGTATTTTTTGAAAAAAAAGATTGAATGATTTTGTAATTTTCTCAAATGTGATTTTTGTATGTCTAAAATGGAACATATGACAGATGTATTCTGTCATCTTAATACTGTTAACAGTAGCATACAAGGTCGAAATGAAAATATCCTCACCTCAACTGATAACTTGGTATCTCTCAAGAAGAAAATTGATATTTGGAAAGTCAGAGTCGAAAAAGGGAAACTGATATGTTCCCTAAAATGCGTAGCTTCTGTAAAAAGAAAATGATCCCTATTATAGTAAAACATTTATCTACACACGGAGAAAGCATTAACCATTATTTTCTGTCATTGAACGCGGAGAAGTATGACTGGATTCGAAATCCATTCATTGATTTTTTTTCCTAAGGAAGAACTTTAATTACATGAAGAAGAAGAATTAGCAAGTATTTCAAGTGACCGCAGCTTGAAAATAAAACATTCTGCAGTCCCTATCGATGCCTTTTGAATTTCCATAAAAAAAGAATACCCAGCCTTATCAGATAAAGCTCTGGCAGTCCTCTTGCAATTTTCCATTTTTATCTGTGGTAATTAGGGTTCTCTACATTGCACAATATAAAAATAAAAAAGAGAGGAAGACTACGCTCCACTGAGGAAGAAATCTGAGTGTGCTTATCCCATGTACGCCCAAGCATTGAAGAGGTTGTAAAACAGCACCAAACACTCGTTTCACACTAATAATGGCAAGGGGAAACAACCAGCACTAAAAATTTTAAAGCAAATTAAAAGGTAAGTTTTGTTATTCGCATTTAAAATTTTTCCCTTTGAGGCTAAGATCTTTTAAAAATGTAGCTATAGTATAATAATTTTTCATAGTTCACAATACGTTTGCGGTATGGTGTGCCGCAACATTTTCAAAGGTTGATAAATGTGCTGCGAGTTACAAAAGTTTGAGAAACACTGAAATAGACAGTAATAGAGTCAAATATTGTTGTTCTGTGAGGATACCAGTTTTGGTATATATGTGTTAAAAGTAGAATGGAACTCACAGGGAGTTAAAACAATAGTGAAGAGCAAATACGGACGCTTTGCGAAAAGATGATTCAGCTCCAGTAGTTCTACATTATTTTCTCAATAAGTATTGTAATTCTACTGTGCATTCTATGTGCATAGTATCCAAGAATGCATTTATCAACGAATATTTTTTTCTGTAATGTTATACTCTGAACATCACACATAAATATAATAGAGAACAATATGCGTCATTTTTAGACAAATGACATATGTTGCTTGATTCTAGTTAATCGCAAAAAAATATTGTCCCTACTCGATGAACTAGTTCCAGGCTTCAACAATACGAGTATTTCAGGATTAGAACAGAAACTTTTTTTCATTACCCTTCATTTTTCTGAATTAATATGACGTTATTACTCTGAGACCATAAATAACCAGAAAACCGATGATTGAAAAATGCAGGATTTTTACCTTATAGCATGTAACATAGAAGCAGAAATCCTTGAACTTGAGGTAATTTAAGTATAAGTTGATTGAAGTATCTGTGTTAAATTTTACACACTAGTATTTCTATAATACTAGTCTTTAGTTCTGAAATCTTTTGTGATATTAGCGTTTAGCGTCGTGTGGTAGCGAGAGTAACAGAAAACTAAAAAAATCATGAATTAACGAAGAAAAAATCACGGATTCAGATGAATGAAGATAGAATACTTGTTTCCAACAATGTTGGGATTCGCATTGTGTTGGATGTGATGTTTTAAAGGCTTGAGTGAATTAAGATTACTGCCTCCAGTCAAAATAAATAAATTCTATCACTTTTAGTGTATGTTAACTAAACATATATTAATCCTGTTTACCTTCAATACGTTGGAGACCAAAATTTGATTAGTTCGTTGTTTATATCTCAAAATTCGTGGTGTATAAGGCGTCTGAGTGGTTCGGGTGTGGATACGAGTACTTAAACATTGTTATTGTCATGCGAGCTCAAGGACTTCATTGTCATCCTAAGCACTATATTGGTCCAAGTGGTATTCTTTAATGAACGTTTTGCTTCAGCTTTAATATACATTCTAGAGGTTGAGTGTTTGAAATTGTAGAGGTGAGTGCATGGACTTACAGTACCTAATGAAATTAAGTTTTGAGTCTACTCAACTTTGCTACCAGTCAATTGTAAAATTATAAGTACATTTGAAGTCTAAATCTTGTGCACTGATTATATGTTCGTATTCCATTTTTATAATACCCTTGACAAATCAAATGCTTCATGAGCACGTTCAAAGTCAGTTTCTGCTTACCAAGATGTCTTGTGTTGCTCCGTCAGTTTCCGCATAAGTCGTGTGTCTGTTGGTATTTTCCCACCTTTGAAACGTTTCTTTACACAAAATTATGTCAAACTATCATCCTCGGGTACCCATTTCCCTGCTGTAACTGTATGCCAAAATTTTATGTCCACCTAAATTTTCGATATCCATATTAGCTGAAGAGCTAAGTTGAAGCTGCATGTTATAGTCATCGACCCTTAAAACAGACTTGTTCTGTTTGTTACATGAGAACGTCAAGTGATTCTCGAGCTTATATTACGTCGATTCATAAATAATTTCCATTTTATGATCTTTAATTCAATCCATAATACAAACTAAATTATCAAGTTATCAATGAATTGCATATTCACCATGATTTTCAATGACCCTTTTCCATCTGCCGATTAACTTTTTAATGCCATCCGAACAAAAAAAGAATGTTTTGATTCAAAAAAGCCCTGGATGTCATTTTCCTCTCGATAGACTTCAGTAAATTTTTGTTCTGAAGAGCATTCTGTAAAGACCTAAACGGATGAAAATCAGTCGGAGCGAGGTCAGGGGAATATGGTGGATGCGGTAGTACAGACCAGCGGAGTTGCAAAAATTTTTCTTGCGTCACTTTTGCAGCATGTGATGTTGCGTTGTCATGAAGGAAGATGACTGTTTTTCTGTTGACAAGTGCTGGACGTTAACTTGCTAACCTTAACCATCTTTTTTAAGTGGTGGCATATGGTGGACTGTGAGGCATTGAGTTATTTTGCTAATCCACGAGTACTTAGACGAGGATCATTCTCCACTAACGTTCTTAAAGCATCTTCATCGATGTCCGATGAGCACCCAGGCCTAGGCTTATCTTCCAAGCTCAAATCACCGGAACGGAATTTTGTAAATCAATTTCTTACTTATCGATCTGTTATAACGTCTTGCTCATAAATATTGCCTATTTTTTCGCTGTCTCTGCTACATCATTTTCTTTTTTAAACTCCCACAACATCCCATGTCGAATATGTAACTGTAAGTCTTCCGTTTCAAGGGTTATGTTTTATAATTTTACTGCAATGCAAGTGATGAAATGGTTCTGAAAAAAGGGAAACAGAATTTTTATAAAAATTTGGACAAGTAAAACAAAATATGAGCATTCTAAAATGGAAAAAAGCACTTATAATTCAAATCAAAAACATCAGAAATCAACCATGAATCGACCTAATAGTATAGTATCGTAAAGTGAATCATTCCAGTTCAGTTTGTCTGGAGATTTCTTTGTTGTAAAATATAGAATCATTTGTCCAAACCTCTTCGAGTAATTAACGTATCGGTTGTAATTGGCTCAGGCATTCGTTGTTGATATTGTGCTACAATTTGATATCGATTTTAATCTCCTACAAAGGTTATGAACTACATTTTCTCGAAACTTGAACCCCTGATATTGAACTCGAGTAGGACCACCGACTGGAGGTCAAGCTTCCTTGTCTGTAGAAAGAATAACATCCTCAAGGTGTAAAATATATTTAACTGATCAGTGGGGCCTCAATTATTTTCTCAGCAAGTTTCTGATCGTTAGAATACTTGTTAGATAAATCTAGTTTAAACTGAATACGGCACGCCGGCTTTCTAAACTTTTGTACTAAAAGCTAATTGAAGACATTTCATGAGAGAATATTGGTAGGCTAGTCTTGGAGGAACATGAAACACCTATTATACCTAAAGAGCCTCCTTCATTCTGTAGGATCGAATACTAAGGCTACTCAAAAAAAGGAACTGAACAGTGGTCTGTAAGCAAAAGGGAAATAAACAGAGCATCTACATATTATCAAAAAAGGGAAAACCCATAGGTTTAATCTTGACGTAAGATCTTAGAAATTCAATAGACGTACGAAAGATAACATTGCATACAATCAAATAGGGATACATGTTTCTGTATTTGCTCTTGTAAATACCTATTATCTTCAGTGACAGAAGTTTTTTGCAATCGATCGATCAGTGTCCCTATATTTCTGTTCCATGGGGATGTGATTGTTTTGGATGTGCATAGAGAGGGGACATGATTCTGTAAAATAGCTAAGATGTTGAGAAGTTGACTCTCTACACAAAGTTTACATAATGTGTGATGATGTCATGATACGTGCCTATGTATCAGGTGTATGTGTCACGTGAAGGTTATACGGCGATACATGGGGAGTATCACACAGAGCTAGGAAGTAATGTGCACAATTGATAAAACGGCCAACTAGAAATTGAAGTGGCCAGCAAAAACCCAAATACGAAATTAATGGGGGAAATTTCAACTTGAGTACAGAACGAGTGTAGTATATGCTTACATGACTCAATCGCATGTCAAACACGAGCAAATATATGGGAGAAATCATAGTGATTTTCGAAAAGGACATTGTCCTGTAACGATCGATTTGATTGCAGAGTGGGCGGGGTATATCATAGGTGTTTAGAAACCTACTTCATACTATTGGAAAAAAAGAGGGACATCGGAAAGGGAAATCACACTGGGGATTAATAAGCTCGTATAAAACATAAGGGACGCATAGAGCAAGGGGAACTTTCCAAGGTTTTTGCTAGATTATTGCTAGGGGAGGTGCATGACCTGCTTGTAGTCATGTATGTAGAGTAAAATTGACGCCGAGGGAATGGGTAGGGCAAGTGACAAATAAATTTGAAGCAAATTTAATCAAAACCATCATGCTGACGGGCGGCAATAAATCGTACACGTACACTAAGACGTGTGTGTTGAGGTAATTCTAATTTGTGTATTGTTGCAGCACCTAGGTGATTCATAGAGGGAGACAGCGGGTATTGCTTGTAGGTGTTAATTATGAGTGTTAAATCTTCATTTTTGTCCATAAGTGCCGAATCTCTAGTACGAATGGCAAGTGCTAAGGTTGATGTACGTAATTTCAAGGTAAAAAAAGGTCAGTGATTAGTAAAATTTTCATATTTTTGATGTGAAAGTTTTCATTGAATTTTGATTGTTCAGTGTCGTTGTTATCTAATTAGGAATACGATTCACACAGAGCTAGGCACCATAAATGGCACACGACGCGGTTAAAGTGTTAGTAGGGTGTAATAGTTTGTGGCTCATCAGCCAGAATGCGGTACACTGCTTCCATTACTCATTTTCGTAACCACTAAAATAAAATATGTTTTTATTTTTGCGTGTATTTACTATCCTTTTACACGTCTGCCATTAGAAGAAAAAGAAACTATAGTGATTTGTCTAATATCACTCTTCAGTCCCAACCCTCAGACATCTCTTATCTCCAAGCAGACATTGAATATCTTTATCTCACTCGGAGTGACCGCCTGAGGGTTTAAGGGACCGTCGAGGAACCCAATAGGAGAAAAAGCAATTCAAGGCAGGATGAGTTCAAAAGTTTGTATTTAGACATTTGAGTATGATTTTAGTTTTTGGTTCTTCGTTCTTTGCCGCGTACGTCTTGACGTCGAGCACTGGTGTACTGAAATCTCGTCGGCAGAGCGCCGAGACGTTTAGTGTGGGAGTGCGTGGCGAGTTGGAGTACGTGCATTTCTTGTTAGTGCGTGGGTTGTTTGAGCCCCGTCTTGTCTGCAGACAGGATGGATGGTTTTTGCTTTCTTTGCTCTGCTGTTGGCTGTGTGTTGAGTTCTTGAGGTGATGAGAGTTCTTGGCGGAGATGTTGACTTTAGAAGTTCTTGGTAGAGAGTCCATGACGCACGGTGATTGGATAGCCTTAGAGCGGAGGGGGGTAGAATATAGTAGGAGAAAACAGATCGAGAAGTGGAAATAAGATAAAGGAAGAAGATGTGGAAAATGAAAAATGAAAAATGAAGAGCTGGTACTTCCAGCTAAGTCTGAAGTGTATCTGTTGGTTATGTAATGCATTGTATTCAGTTTGTTGTCAAGCTTTTGTCTCTAAAGTTTATTGTTCCGTGGTCGTTTGTGAATTAGTTCGAAAATTTTTGGGTATTGATTACAAGTAATTCTTTTTACCCGGTGACTATGAGTTGTCTCACGGGTCCACCTGAAGTGGATGTTTGTTTTAATTCCTCCCCCGCGTGGTCGCCGGCATGCGCCTATTACAGACCGCTGCGGCCACGAAGGGTATATAGGAAAATGTAATATGTAATTGTAATGTGTGTGTGTTGTTTCCACGCACCAGCCGGCCCGGCAGAGTAGACCGTTTTCGGCACGGAGGTCAAGTGTGTTTATATTATGGCCCATGGAACTGTTCCGTATGCTGTTGTTCTGCTAGAGGGGAATAGTTTTCTGGTTGGATTGTCATCTAAATCGGTCATATTTTCTGTCCGTGTGTCGATAAATTTGTTCACTTTTTCCCATGTATTCTTTGATTGATTATGTAGAAATATATTAATTGGTGTAATGCCAGTCATTCGCTGGATATCCCTTGACGGTATTTCATCTATTTTCCTAATTCCTAATATAAATCGAGAGGCGTCATTTTGTACTATTTACATATCGCACAATGTTGTTTTTGGGGCTATGGGGAGTAGAATGGCAGGGTAGGTTAGTACTGATTTTACATATGCATTGTATAACTTTCTTTTATTGTTACTGTTTGAATCTTTTAATCTGTATAAGCTTCTTAATTTATACCTCGCTAGTTTGATTCTTTGTCTAACGTGAATAGAAAACCCTTGAGTGTTAATAAGAACCCTAAGTATTTTCCCCGTTTTATCGTAACTATAAGTAGTGTTTCCAACTCTTACAGGCTCATTCTTTTTCTTTAGTAGAGGTATTATTTGGAATTTAGTTTTATTAGTTTTGATTTTCCATTTGTCTTCAAAATCATTAATATTTTCTATTTCTTGTTCTGTTGTCCTTCTCACTCTGCCTTCAGAGCCTCTTTCCGAAATAATCTGAGTGATATCATCTGCATACGCTATGTTAATGTTGTTTCCTACGGGATTTGGTAAGTCATGTGTATAAAATATAAACAGTGTTGGGCTAAGGCATCCGCCTTGGGGTATCCCACTTCCTATTTCAAAACTGGGTCCTATATAATTATTTATCCTAATTTTTGCGGTCCTATTTGTGAGATAACTATTTATAATGCGGACCAAGTAATCTGGAATGTTGTTGGTAAGTAACTTATATTTAAGTCCTAAGTGTCACACCCGGTCAAATGCCCTACTGATATCCCGAAGTATTACGTTAATTCTTTCTCTATTTGTGTATTTGGCCACTATTGTTTCATACATTAATGCTACTGCTGTATTTGTCCTCCTGCCGCTTTTAAACCTATGCAGGTAATTATTTTGAATGTTATGTTTCTCCAGGTAGTCAGTAAACTTTGTATTAATAACTCTTTCTAAAATTTTTCCGGTAATGCTGAGTAAAGATATAGGTCTGTAGCTTACGTGTTGGGTAGGTGACTTATTAGGTTTTGGTGAAAAGATCATTATGGAAGTTCTCCATCGTTGGGGAAAATATACCAGCAACAGGGATGGGTTCATGATTGTAATTAGGTTGGTAACCATATTTTTGGTAAATTAAGTTGGTGTATTGTTATATCGTCTTCTCCTGCAGCTTTATGTTTCAAATTTGTAATATATCTTATCATTTCTTCCATTGTTAAAAATGATGTCTGCCGACTAAGTCTATTAAAATCATTTATGTCATGATGTATTAATTGCAGTTCTTTGTTCTCCATGTAATGGTGTACTCTCATATGGTTTTGCCTATCAAACTCGTCCTCTTGATCCGTATGTTTCTGAAATATGCCGCTCTAATAGTGACGAAAAAGTTGTTTTTGACCTTTTTTCCTCGTACACTTCTTGATTTTGGCCATTCACAAAGAATCTTTGCTCTTTTTCAGTGTTTTGCCCCGTTATTCGTTTAATTGTTTTCCAGAAATCGCTGTCATTCTTTTATGTATCAAGTTTGCTTATTAACACGTTGACTCCGATTGCCTGATTGGTGTAAAACTTCACTTTGTACGTATAGTCACTAGAAGGATCTGAAAAAATTACAGAACCTAACCTCAGTGGTACACATACGTACCACTTCGGAGTCAACGTGTTAACTTATCCCAGGCTTCTTTCTTTCCCTGTACTCCTTCACTATCTCCTGCCTTAGTTTATTAAGTCTTCTCATTCCTTCTGGTAATGGCCCACACTCCTGAATTTCTTTAAATAAGTCATCGTGAACCCTTGTTAATATAGTTATTTTATGAGATCTTAGACCATATAGTAAAGTGTGGTGTGTGACTAAGGGAATTCTGGTACTGCTTGCTGTTTGAATTTGTGTGGTCTATTCTTGTACGTGTTCATCTAGTTGGTTTGGAGTAGTTACTCGTAAGTCAAGCACAGGAAGATCCTTCAAATCGTCTTTACAGCCAGTCCAGTCTGCTCTATTGAATGCTCTTCGTGGTCGTATGGGAATTTGTATAGGTTGTGTTGTGATAGTATAAATAATAGGGTAGTGGTCGCTAGGTGTGTTTGGGCCTATTTCAGCATATGTATTGTGGTATGTTTTTGTATTGGTAAGAATAATGTCAGGTGATGTTTTTGATCGATGAGTTATGTATGTTGGAAAGTGTGGTCCGTCTTTAATGATATGCCCTCTGTCCATTAATGTTACAAGCTGCTCACCCATTACATTGTTATTGCCTGAATGTAGTCTGATGTTTCGAGCATAGAGATCACCGATGAAATATACGGGCAAACTCTTGTTAAATAATGAATAAAATTCTGGGTGATGCAAGTATCCTATTCTGAACGGAACATGTGCTGTTGCAATTTTAATTTTGCCTAATTTGGTGTGTATTGTGGCGCTTATCATATCACTGTAGTATGATTCGTTAATTCTGTATGTAAGTGTCCTTTTTATGGCTATTGCACTTCCGCAATGCGGTTCGTTGAACGTATTCGTTTTATATACGTTATAATTATATATTTTTATTTGTTCATTATTTTTACAACCGTGGCTATTTAGTAATATTATATCTGGATCTATTTTAGAATAAATATTTGTTAATGTTGTCTTATGTGTTTTCCAGCTCAATACATTATGCTGTATTATTTTGAAAGTCGTCTCTCTCTGCATATTTTCTTTCCATCTCCCGTCCTTTCAGGCGTTCTTTGGGTGCCAGGTCTAATTTTCTTGAACTCCTGCTCTCCAACCCATACAATTGTTTCTTCAAATTCTTTTATTTTACAGTTTCAAAACAAATATTTTACGACATCCTGTGATTGAGTACATTTTGGTCCTAAGTGGTATTTTGCCTGTTGTTGAAGTACCATCAGTGACAATTCTTCTTTTGATAAATCACGTTTATTACCATCAATAGCGTAGATGGTGATATCATATCTGGATGCCGGTCGAATAGCTACATGTTCAACTGGTTTTGGTTGTCGTTGTGGCAGTCCTTTGGGCTTTCTCCTCCATTTCCTCTGCATCTTCGTCCTGTGCATGCGAATCTTGTGATTCCGAACTTGTGTCTGATTCAGACTTCATTTTTAGTTTGCGTATTACGTTTATCGTATGTACCAGCAGATTATTATTAAAAAGTTCTTTAGAGTCAGGGTTAATTTCCAGTTCAATAGGTTGTATGTTATTTCTTTTTCGTGCTTTATTAATGTGGGAGTTATTGGAGCCAGGGGTAATTATATTAGCGACATTTGCATCTAAAATAATGATCAAGGCAGCTAAGTCGCTCTCTGATATAATTTATGCTGCATTTTTCATCCGTTCTGCTTGCTTTTCTTCCTGTCTAATTGTCTTTTCAAGTGCTTTTGCGTATGTCTGTTCCTGTTTTTCGTTTGCTTTTGCTTCCAGTAGCTTGGTTTTGTTTTTAATTATTGTCTTCCTTGTTGGACAGCTCATTGCCATTGTTCAATGATCTCCTTGGCAGTTCAGGCATTTTTTAATTTAGGACGTGTAATTTTTGTAGGTATGATTTCTTGTACATTCAGAGCATACTGTTAGGTTCGGAGCTGGACAGTCTTTTGTTGCATCTTGTTCCATTTTATAACAATTAAAGCAAATCAAAATATCAGTGAACTTTTCCTGTTGAATTTGAGATGGTGCTATTTTTACATGTTCGCAAAGTATTCCATGTTGGAGAGCATGACTGGTCATATTAATGGTTGCAAATTCTATTTTAAAGACGTGTGTGTATTGACCAAATTTGATAATTTCACGCACCTCAAGGTGTGGGTTGTGATGCGTGATTTCCTGTTTAACACGTTGACTCCGAAGTGGTACGTATGTGTACCACTTACATTAGGTTCTGTAATTTTTTCAGATCCTTCTAGTGACTATGCGTACAAAGTGAAGTTTTACACCAATCAGGCAATCGGAGTCAACGCGTTAAGCTCAATCACTGACTTCCCACCAATCCAACTATCTATGTGCCTGGAAACTCCAGATCTTTGAGCTCTAATTTTAGGTGGCAGTCGGGCTTCCAGGCCAATGGACAATAGTGTATTCGTAGCTTTCTGAGTTAAAAGTTTTTTAACATCAGATTCGAACTCCGTGAAAGCATTGTAGCCAGACCCTACCTCACGGAGTCCGGTCAGTGGCAATTTTAGGTGTTTCTGAATAGTTAGAAAAACTTTAGGTTTATCTGGTGGTTCTCTAGGATTAAGGAAGCGCAAGAGTAGCTTCCCAAACTGCGGCATGTCGAAAGTGTTTAGTTTACGTGTTCCCTAGTGTGGTTTAGTCAGTGTTCTAAGTGCAAAAGAAAAAGAATCACGAGAGAGCAAGTAAAGAAAAAGTTATTTCCCTAACAACCTATACCTAATGTTTTTGGTTAGCCTACCTAACAGGTGCAGTCTTATCCAGTCAGGGATCCCTGCCCTACTTCTAGACACTCCCCTCTATCTTAATACGGTTTACCCATACGGTCTGGCCCCTTTCGGTACAGGGATATCTACTCCTGACTGGCAACACCTCAGACTTAGGAAAATACCGGTTATTTAGAAAAAGACACAGTAAATGAAGAAAAAGAGATATTTACGAAAGTAAAGGGGGCGGCAATCCAATCACAATCTTGGTAGTTGTTGCTGATTTCTGCACGACTTCGCTGTGAGAGATCCTTGTAGCATGCCATACATCCGTCGTCCATGACGCTTGGGTGATTGGAAAGCCTTAGAGCGGAGGAGGGTAGAATATAGTAGGAGAAGACAGATCGAGAAGTGGAAATAAGATAAAGGAAGAAGATGAGAGAAGAGGAAAAATGAAAAAAGAAGAGCCGGCACTTCCAGCTAAGTCTGAAGTGTATCTGTTAATTATGTAGTGTATTATTCAGTTTGCTGTCAAGCTTTTGTCTTTAAAGTTTATTGTTCCTAATATGTAGCTTATGTTGTAATCCATGACGCAGAACGTTGCAGTCTCGTTATATAGGGTGGTTAGCTGGGCTCTGCTGCCTGAGCGTGACTGCTCATTGGTTAATGTCGTGCTTCTGGTCCTAACGGGACCTAGCCTCGTCATTGGATTCACTTCTTTTGTCATGTTTGCTCATTTGTTGATGAACCTAGCCTCGTCACGGTACTCGTTTGTAGTGGAACCATACGATTCACTACAGATGCCCCTCCGCTGTTTTTTGAAAGAAACGGGCGTAAAAATTCATTTCTTTTGGTGTGACGATAGCGTGATGATACGTTTTATTTCGGGCTCCATTTTCAGTCAAACGTTGACTTGACTGCATGACGATTGTGTGTCGTCGACTCAAGTACTAAGGTGCCGCCAGTAACGCGTGTCTGATGATGTTAGCTGATTGTTTGCCTTCTTAGTTAGAAAACCGCTTCCTCAGTTAGGATGTCGTAGTATACGCAACCGTGTATCCTGCGTGGGAGATGGTATGGTTCGTTGAAAGAGTAGTCGCAGCTCTGCGTAGACATCGCGTATGGTGCGTGTAAAGGAGCGTAGTGTCAGATCTTAACGCTGTCATCTGAGCCGGAGATGCATGTAGGTAGGTTTTCACACACGAAGAGGCGAAGATGCGGAGAAACGAATTATGATGGAGATGAACACGAAGAGAAGCTGATATTACTGGAGTTTAATGCACTGAAGCAGATTTGAAAATACTATGTCCAAAAGTACGTACGCTTGACATGATGACTCGTGCTGCCTGTATCATCACTGTCATACCGTTGATCTTTTCTTCATTGAGTCACTCTGGGGTCACTAATTATAGAAATCTGTCTACTATTACTCTTCATTCCCAACTCTCAGACATCCCTTATCTCAAAGCAGACATTGAATATCTTTATCTTACTCGGAGTGAGCACCTGAGGGAGTAAGGAACCGTCGAGGAACCCAATAAGAAAAAAGGTAGGGTGAGTTTAACAGTTTGTATTTAGACATTTGAATATGATGTTAATTCTTGGTTCTTCGTTCTTTGCCGCGTACGTCTTGACGTCGAGTACTGGCGTACTGAAATCTTGTCGGCAGAGCGCCGAGACGTATACATAGAGTGGGAGTGCGTGGCGAGTTGGAGCACGCGCACTTTTTGTTAGTGCGTGGGTTGTTTGAGCCCCATACTGACCGCAGACAGGATGGCTGGTTTCTGCTTCCTTTGCTCTGCTGTGGGCTGTGTGTTGAGTTCTTAAGGTGATGAGGGTTTTTGGTAGAGATGTTGACTTTGGAAGTGCTTAGTAAAGAGCCCATGACGCAAGGCGTTGCAGCCTCGTTATATAGGGCGATTAGCTGGGCTCTGCTGCCTGAGCGTGACCAGTTATTGGTTTATGTCGTGCTTCTGGTCGTAACGGGACCTAGCCTCGTCACTTGATTCACTTCTGCTGTCATGTTTGCTCATTGGTCGATACCTCGTCGCGGTATTCGTTTGTAGTGGAGCCGTGCGATTCACTACAAAACCTTTTAATTATTTTATCTGGAGGTTTAGGACCCTCCGAAGGCAATCATGCCATGTTTTCTTTTAATATGTTTAAGTATGTCATTCACAAGTCCTGATTAGAAGTAACGGAAGAAAAACAGGATGCATAAAAACCATGCATTTGAAATCAAGGATTACGTATATTTCAAGAGAGAGAAAAGACTCGTCAGAAATAAATTAATGAACCCTTTCATGCATGACGTTACATGTATTTTACACTTCAGGAAAATTCGTTTTATTCAAACTGTACGCGTTTTTGGACGCGTTGAAACGTGTTTACTTGCAGTCAAGATCTACCTCGAGGCAATGCAGATCAGTGGATCGTAATATGCCGGCACGTACGGTTGTCACACTTCTTTTTGTTTGCTTGTTTTGAAGCTTTTACATATGGTAAGTAATACTCTTTGCTTTTTACTGATTACAATGACTTTTTCAAGTCTTTTCAGTATTTTGAAGTGTGTTATATGTTAAAGATAGAGTGCTTATACACATGTATTTATAGCTCATCCGAATATTTTCGTTGGGTACTATAGTACTAGGTTTCTTCTGATGTGTAACATATATGTTACATCATGCATCAATGGTACTACTCTTGGTCGAAAACCTTACTTGTACAATGATGCACTCTTTTCACTCCACATACGGCATAACGGATGCCAAAATGTTTTGCAGAAGAAAATATTATCCTATTACAGTACCATGTCACACAGAAATCAGAATCTTCTGTAAAAAACAATATTAATGATGATCATCCTGATGATAAAGAGTTCAAAAATGAAATTAAGGACGAAGAAGATGAAATAAATGAGTTTCAGGTAACTGAGTAGAGGTTTCAGGTTTATTTACTGGAAAAAACAGTAAAATTGTAGATTCATCGTTAGTATAAAGGATTGAAATTATTTTTATAGTTTTATTACTGAGTTATGGGCCTTTATTAGCAAGTTATGGACCTTAATTAGCGAGTTATGGATTTTTAATACTGAGGTATGGACCTTTATTATTGAGTTATGGACTATTATTTCTGAAGTAGAATCTTTGTTAAGCCCAGTTGAATACTGCAAGTTTTTCTTTGATGACAACCTTATTTCTGATGCTGCTGAGCAGAAAAACCTGTTTTCTACGCAGGTAAAAATTAAAAACCCAAACAGTAAATTTATAACACAGATAAAAAGGAGATTGAATAATTTATTGGTGTCTTTTTGTATGTGTGGATATACCCAAAGCCAATGTTTCGAATGTACTGGAATCCTTTCTCTGGCCTTCCTCAAATTTCAAAAGCTTTGAATGGAGTATACAGATTTGAAGCATTGAAAAAATGCCTTAACTGCGATGACAACTCCAAACTTCGTGAAAAGTCTTCACCAGTATATGATAAGTTCTATAAAATTAGACAAGTCATAAATTCTGTTTTGCAAAATTGCCAAAAAATAGAGGCTGAAGAGTATTATTCTATTGGTGAGTAAATTAGTCCAACCAAATTCAGATTCTCCACAAAACAATACTATCCAAAAAATCTCATAAATGGGCTTCATAAGGTGTATCACCAGGTGTGGTTCTTCAGGAATCATTTACAATTTCGAAATTTATACTGGAAAAACAATGGATTTACCTAGGAATTTAGAGATAAGAGGAAATTTGGTCAGACATCTGGGTGAACATTTGCCTACCAATATAAACTATAAAGTTTATTTTGATAACTTTTTCATCTCATTGTCTCTATTACAGAAATTGAAGAGCAATAACATTTTTGCTCTAGGTCTAGGAATTATTAGACCAAATAGAATGCAAGGAGCACAGAAACTTTTGACTCAAAAAAAATTCCTAAAAGTAAAAGGTTGAGGATCATACGATTGGAGACACGATTCAGCTTGAACATCACAGTGATAAAATGGTTGATAATAAATCAGTTCACTTGGCATCTACTTTGACAGGAAGTGCACTGAAAAGATGGTCATCGAAAAATTAGGCCTACAAGCTGATCTCTTGTCCTCAAATGGTTCACTCGTACAATACATTTATGGGGGAAGTAGACATAGCAGACATGCTCTTATCTTTATATAGAATGAAACTATATGGTATAAAGTGGTAAATGCCAATTTTTTTTCTCCTATCAAAGTTGCTGATAACAATGGCTGGTTACTT
The DNA here is from genome assembly GCA_006783055.1 of Trinorchestia longiramus. Lineage (NCBI taxonomy): Eukaryota > Metazoa > Arthropoda > Malacostraca > Amphipoda > Talitridae > Trinorchestia > Trinorchestia longiramus. Next base: position 14,181 of record VCRD01001701.1, on the reverse strand, counting down.
TACAGGAGACATCATTCACTTTTAGACAGAAACAAAGGTAAATACATGACACTCCTTGAGTTTCCGGCAAAACTTGATGACCTTATCATGGTAGGTAACGTCGTGTCATCAAATAAAAGAGGAAGGCCATCAACATGCACTCCTCCTACTAAGAGATCGAACACAGCAGGTGCAGTTGCCATCCCGACTCGAGATTACCGAAATGACCACGTGGCACATTACCCATCATTCATCAGTACACGGGCGAGATGCATATTATGTCTGAAAGGGACCACATTCATTCAGTGTTCGAAATATAAAATAAATTTGTGCTTAAATGAAGATAGGAACTGCTTTCAAGACTTTCACTTCAAGTAAAAACATCGTACGGTAAGCAAAGGATCTAACGAAGTTACGTTCTTTACCTGGAAGTTTAACCAGACCAGACCCCCATTGCTCCATAATGTAGCATGTATGTTACACTTCAGTTTTACGAAAATAAGACCTCAAGTTAAAAAATTTTGTTTGACTGTCTTAACAGTAGTCAATTTATCAAAAAAATAGTTCAAATATTTTTTTAAGTCTGTTTTCAAAATTCATGTAAGAAAGGGTTAACAGACAATAGTTGAGCGCATATTCCTACATCGCAACAAATGTATTCAATTCTAATAAACTGTATTCAATTCAATGCTAATAAACTATCGCTGATAGTTTATCACGTGAAAGGTATTTGAACCAGGAAAAAATTCTTTCGGGTTTCACTGATTTTAAGATCGTTTGACTCAGAGCTTTTAATTTATGATGTCTGTTTCTGTTAAACCTTATAAAAAGGTTCTTCTCAGAATTGTCTAAATAATGATAAAAACGATTCTAAGATTCATTTTTTTATAGTTTACAGCAAAATTAATTCCAGAATTGATTGCTGCATCTGGAAACTACAAATAAATTTTTTAAAAAGGTTTTTCTCAATCTAATAAAAAACCACCGATACATACGTATGTGCCAAGTACTATGACAAGTCAATTTTTACGAGAATATCATCACCTTCCAAGACTAGGAAAAGGCCACATAGGGCTGAAATAACGCTTAACATAAATTGAGATTATTCAGTTAGTTAATACAAGTAGTTCTTGATGACACTTTAATTTTGCCTGCATACTGATGAATTCATCTCACTATTCTGAATGTTCTTAATTATTGGTTTTCTCTTATGTGCTAATTTTTGACGAAATTTAGTTCCATTTTTTTAAACCATCGTGCATAATTTTAATAATTTTCTACACACAAAATGTTATTTGATATTCTCCATACTTTTTATCTGTATACCAGTGGTTAGTGCACAAAAGCGGTTTTAGTAAGTTTCTTCTAACGCTTATCTAAATATGTAAATATGTAATATGTAATTTTATCACACTATGTAAAGAAGTTATGCAAAATTTAATGCTTTACCAATACAATGCTGCATAAGTAGGAAAACAAAGTCTTATGATCATGTAAATAAATCACCAACAATTGGAGTCTGGTCTATCTTTTATTCTAACGCAAAATTATAGCGTGAGAGAGAAATACTAAAGCCACCTCAATTAGTCCAGCCTATGTACTCAGTAGATTTGATGCATCCCTCCCAAAACATATACGTTTAAACCCCTGGTAAAACAGTTCTGTTTACTGCGCAATCATAGAGGCTACATAGCCGAACTCTCTACGCTCTCTCAAAAACTCTTTATGCGCTCCAAATCTCTACGTTCCGTTTCTCTGTGGAAAAGAACAACGAAGATACAAGAACAAACAACCAGTATAATAAATAAATAAAAGTTCGTAAAACTCATTCCTGTCTTTTAATCTTTTGGGTTCTTCGACAGTTCCGTACTCCCTGACACGTTCACTTCAAGTTAAACAAAAATGATGGGAACACATAAGAACACCATAACGTATTGGATATTATCTCTGAAATATTACGTTATGTAAATTAAATTTTCTAGTTTAGAATCTCTGTCTTTTTCATTTCGTCTATTTGATCTACTGAGCAATTGCGCGTATTTAATTTTTCTGTGAAAGAAAACTGCTGCTCTATTGTCTTTCAGATTGCTTACTCTTTTAGAATCTGGTAACATCATTCAGTGGGTATGTTCATTATATATAGACAATTCATCAACTCGGAGGATAAGTCATATTAAAAGGCTGTTTTTTCAACCTCTGATGGGCTATAAAAAAGGTAAAATTTACATAACCTAATATTTATATTATCAAGGTACTGAACGTTTTATTTATTTCTCTACATGATGACCAAACATACAGACCGAATACCTGAGGTATCAACAATTGAAGAGGGTCGCTACAATCGATACTCTGCAACATGTGAGTTACGATGTGTAATCCGTTTCTACTATCATAAAGACGTAATGGTGCTCAAATTCATTGCATAACGAGCAAATTATATGATGGGAACATTATGAGTGATAGTAGTGTACGGGAATAGGTTATATAATTGAAAAAAAAGTAAATCAACGTCAACGAAGAAGGCGGACAAGGGTACATGTCTATCGCTACTGTATTCCTCGTTTGGCGTGTTGATCAGGTGGTCAATACCAAACGAAGGTTTACAATCAGTGAACTTTCTGAAGATTTTACAGACATTTGAAGGTTTATAGTGTTTTCTCTAATATCACTCTCCAGTCCTAACCCTCAGACATCTTTAATCTTCGAGCAGTACTGACGTACTAACATCGTGCCAGGCGAAAACTTTTTGTCAGTGCTTGGGTTGTTTGAGTTCCATCATGTCTGCAGACAGGATGACTGATTTCTCCTTCCTGTGAGTTCTTCAGGTGATGAGAATTCTTGGTGGAAATATTGACTTTGGAAGCGTTTAGTGAGAGTCCGTTAAACAGAGCGTTGCAGCCTCCTTATATAGAGCAGTTGGTTGGGCCTTGGTGCCTGAGTGGGACCGCTCATAGGTCAATGTCGTGCTTCTGGTCGTAACGGGCTCTAGTCTCAACACTGTATTCACTTCTTCTGTCCTGTTCGCTCATTGGTCGACGAACTAGCCTCGACTGTGCTGTGATCTTTTGTAGTGTGAGCCAGACGATTCACTACAGTCTCCTTTGCACATAATCGTACGAGACCTCGGATACCGGACGCTGTGTGCCCGTTGAGTCCGACCCTGTTGTGGCCGTCAAGACGTATGTCCAGTAACTTGCGGCTAGCTTCTTCGAAGAAGGTATTGAGAAGCTTGTGTCACGATATGACAAACGCCTCAACCGTTTTGGCTGTTATGTTAAGAAATAAATAAGACCTTGCTGTATTTTTGGTAATACATTAATTTGTTACGTAAATTTGACACTTTTATAGCCCATCGGATGTTGAAAAAAACAGTCCTCGTATCCGGGATCGATTGAATACTGAAGGAATTGCCATTATAATGAAATGTATAACTGGGAAGAGAAAATACGACGAACATTTTTAAACCCACATCATAATGAACGTTGGATTCAGTTCACAAAACTACAGGGCAAATTTGTCACTACTTTTGAAAAGACATCGTCAATAAGAATGAGGTAGAACGAAAGTGTTGATAATAGTTTTTAACCAGGGAGCCAAGCTCTGAGTGCCACCTGAAAAATTTCGAGCTAATTATCTTAAATAATTTAGACTACCAGTCCTACTAATATAACCATTCAAGTGGGGCGAACGATTCAACGACGATGTGGCGATATTTTATAGAAGGATTTGTTACCTACTAGGATTTGTTATTTGATTACTTTATACCGAGTTATTTCTCTCTTAGAAAATACGTAAACCTCTGTTTTGAATGCAGGGTTTTTCTGTATGTTGCTTCTCTTCCGTTATTTCTAATCAATGCTTGTACATGACATTCTTAAACAAGTGAAAATAAAACATGACATAATCGCCTTCGGAGGGCCCTAAATCTCCACATGAAATAGTTAAAAGGTTTCCATCTCCCTAATAGCAGATGTGAGAAAGGATAATAAACACACACAGAAAGATTAACATGTCTTATTCTAATAGTCACGGAAATGAATAATGGAAGTAGTCTACCGTATTTAGGCAGATGAACTACAAAATATTATATCCCATTAAATCAGATTAATCGCATTCATAATAGCTGTATAGGTAGGTACGACAATGAACAATTAAACTCACTGAAGCTTTACTTTGAAAATACGAGAATTACTCGATCGCTCACCTCATTTTGCTTTGAAATATGTGGTGATAGTAGTGAAAAGGTATAGTGATGTGGAAGGATGTGTTAACGCGTAAGGATGAGTGTTATGTATTATAAGGACGTGTGAAGGTGAACGGGTACGTCGGGAATGCGAGCAGTTGAGCCTTAGACCCATTAAAAGCCAACGGCTATCGCACAGTAAAACAAAAACAAAACAAGCAACGTAAGCAAGCCTGAGCGACGACTAGCAGATGAAATATGTCCTACGAGAGCCTCGAAACGTGGGAAACATTGAAGAAACTAACGGTCAAAACGGCAAACGGCTACAAGCAAGACATAAGGGGAAAGGAGGGGCCAAACGTCAGGAAGCGTGTTTCTAGAAAACACCAACAGATTATATAAGAAACAGTCAGGAAACCAAGGGGGTCAATATAGCAAGGCGTCATAAGTGTGAACGACAGTGGTAGGAGCGACAACGAGCCTACCGGGGTGTCTCCAAGCGGCGGGAGAGATCGACATCAAGGCGACAACAAGCAAAAGACTGAAGCATCGGTGGGACGTAAGATGAATTCTGGGATAGGAAACAGAAATAAACGTAATAGGGCACCTCTATCAAGGCATGCACTTACGGAGGACTTTTCTCTCATTTTACGGAGGGATCAACGGCATCTACGGGATCGAACTACAGGAACTTCGAGAACTACGGGATCTACGAGGTCTACAGGGTCAATCACGACCAGGATCAGGATCAGAATCTAACGGAAGCTGTTAGAATCTATCGGAATATCTACATCTACTACTATTACTACAACTACTACTACTTCTAGGAGTAATTCGATTCTTGGAAAGGTTCACATAAACATGGGAAGGTTGCATCAGTAATTAATATGGAAAGGCTTGGGACTTCAGCACCAACTTGAATTCAATGTCTACGTGATCACTTCGGAATTTCTACAACAGGACGCAAGTGGAAATATCAATTGATGCGACTTTATCTTGGGCCCTTTAAACCAGTGGAGGTTGGAAACCAGTGGGCGAAGCTTGCACATACTCGTACATAGTGTAAACAATAGGGTGTTCTGCGCGGCGTGTAGGGCTGATGAGCATGTGTGCAGGTAGTGTGTGCGTCCGTGTATTGAAATTCTTCGAACTGAATGCCCAATAAGGATAATTTTGTTAATGAATTGGTTGATGGAACTGCAGTAATTATTAAATCAGGAGCATCGTTGGTCAAAATTAAGAGTGAAGTTAAGGGATAGGATTGGAGTGCTTTTCAGTGAATTTTGTCGTGTCTGCGTGTACTTAGGATGTGTTGTTCGATGGAACAGTTTTTAAATCCCGCGACCACTCGGCATTGTGTGATTTAAATAATTATTGTGAGTGGAATTGGTCGATTTGAGAAGATAAGACTACTATGATTTAAAACAAATTTACGTGTTTTTTCATATGTTTTCCGTGTGTTTTTCCAGTAAATGGTAAACTTATTAATTGTGTTTATACTCTTCTTGTGTTGGCCTCATTAATGCATAATATAGTATTCATGTCAAGGGGTTTGGATAGCTCCCATTTGCAACCTCTCTCTCTCTCTCTCTCTCTCTCTCTCTCTTCACGAAAAATTGATTACATTCAATCAACGTAAAATGTGTTTGTGATACATTAACCTCGTAAAAATTCAATTAATGCTAGTAATTTTTACGTATTTTTCCTGTAACCGTGTAGGGAGAGAGATAGCACGTATTGCCACACCAATAAAAGTGCAAGCCAACGGCATGCATTTCATAAACACTTTAAATAAAGGCCAGTACAAGAAGTGACGTGTGTTAACATAGAGTATTGCCAGGTACTAATTTTTTTTGTGGAAAAGTTGTGAAAACTAATTAATCTATTTCAAAATGCTGCGTCCCGCAAATGAGAACAGGAATGGGAGTGCAGGCAATAATGAAGTTGTGGGGAACAACAGTGAGTGGATATGTCCGCCGTTCAAAGTTGTATCAACGTGATGGGAACAAAGGTCAAGAAGGAGGGACAATATAGATGCATTTGCCACTAGGCTGAAGAGAGCAAGCGATCATTTAAATGAAACAGCGCAATTAAAGGCTTTCTATTTCTCACTAGAGGAGGAGTTACGTGGGGAATGTGACAATGTTTATGATTAATTCAATAATCAACAGGAAGCCTTTGAATGGATACGTAATACCTGTGAAGTAACTGATTACCCTACGTGATGTTTATTCAGAATGATTACCGAAAGACAATGTGAAGAGGAGAGTGCTGTTACTTATGTTGCAAGAAGCGAAGCTGCGTTTAGAGCCAAATATGGCGACGGAGCAAAACTCATTTCGGTAGATTTAATATGGTTGGGTTTAATGTCAGAGGTATCAAGGGGTTTCAGAGGGGATGCAAGACCTAAAACAGTCACCGAGATCAAGGAGATGGCTGTGGAAATGGAGAAAAGGAAACTGGTGGCGGTGCCACATGTAGTGGGAGCACGCGAAGACAGGGTGTCACGACGTGAGCCAATGGTGTACAGGGAGCCCGTGAAACAGGTTTACACAGCCAGGAGTGCACCATACAGTAGAAAACACCAGTCTGCGTATTATTGGTGCAGAAATGAGTAGCCCAAACAACATAGATTCCAAAATCACAGGTATCAAAATCGACGAGTGGAGGAGACGCAACAACGAGGAGGAATGAAGTCTGTACATATTGATATACGTATCACCGTTCAAATTGTGCCACCACCGTGTCTAAGCTGTGCGAGCATAGGTCACAATAGAAAAGATTGTAGAAAGAATCCGCATCAGCCAAAAAACTAATACAGAAGCCGCCGAAGTTATTTACCAATCCCAGCGTCATTCTTCGAGTAAATGGAAGTTGTGTTACAGCGTTGCGGGACACTGGAACATCTGTATCTCTAATCAAGGAAGGAACGATTGCATGACTCGGGGTAATAAAGATTGAGGGTACAACAATGCAGCTCACAACACTAAGAGAGGAGCCAGTACCTGTGATTGGAAAAATAAAGCTAAAACTCAACTTTGGCGGCAATTTTATTATGCAACAATGCTACATTGTAAGAGACGATACATTCCCTAGTGAAATATTACTAGTAATGGAAGTATTAACTAAAGCAAAGTTAAAAATTCACCTCGCAGGACACAAAGCACAATTATTTGGAACACGAACGAAACTCTTTTCTACACCTGGAGACAAGGCACCAAAGATTTTCGTTGTGAATAAAATGAAAGTGCCATGCACATAGTAGAGGATATAACCTTGCTGCCACGGACACAAACAATTGTGAAATATCGTACAGACGAACGACACAATGGAAAGCGCGTGGTAATCGAACCTAGCCAACCGTGGGGTGCTTATGTGGGTGCGACAGTGGCGAAGGTTCATAATGCAAATGTGTGTATACCTATCTTGAACCCGTACACAAACCATGCGAAACTATGATACACGTGGACACGACAAAATTCACTGAAAAGTACTCCAATCCTATCACTTAACCTGACTCTTAATTTTGACCAACGATGCTCCTGATTTAATAATCACAGCAGTTCCATCAACCAATTCACTAACAAAATTATCCTTATTGGGCATTCAGTTCGAAGAATTTCAATACACGGACGCACACACTACCCGCACACATGCTCATCAGCCCTACACGCCGCGCAGAACACCTTATTGTTTACACTATGTACGAGTATGTGCAGGCTTTGCCCACTGGTTTCCAACCTCCACTGGTTTAAAGGGCCCAAGATAAAGTCGCATCAAATGATATTTCCACTTGGTTCCTGTTGTAGAAATTCCGAAGTGATCACGTAGACATTGAATTCAAGTTGGTGCTGAAGTTCCAAACCTTTCCACATTAATTACTGGTGCAACCTTCCCAAGTTTATGTGAACCTTTCCAAGAATCGAATTACTCCTAGAAGTAGTAGTCGTAGTAGATGTAGATGTTCCGATAGATTCTAACAGCTTCCGTGAAATTCTGATCCTGGTCCTGGTTGTGATTGACCCCGTAGACCCCGTAGATTCCGTAGTTCTCAAAGTTTTTGTAGTTCGATCCTGTAGATGCCGTTGATCCCTCCGTAAAATGAGAGAAAAGTCCTCCGTAAGTGCATGCCTTGATAGAGGTGCCCTACTACTCTTATGCCTTGATAGAGGTACCCAATTACGTTTATTTCTGTTTCCTATCCCAGAAGTAATCTTACCTCCCACCGATGCTTCTGTCATTTGCTTGTTGTCGCCTTGATGTCGATCGCTCCCGCTCTATGAAGACACCCCGGTAGGCTCGTCGTCGCTCCTAGCACTGTCGTTCACACTTATGACGCCTTGCTATATTGACCTCCTTGGTTTCCTGACTGCTGTTTATATAATCCGTTGGTGTTTTCTAGAAACACGTTTCCTGACTTTTGGCCCCTCCTTTCGCCTTACGCCTTGCTTGTAGCCGTTTGCCGTTTTGACCGTAAGTTTCTTCAATGTTTCCCACGTTTCGAGGCTCTCATAGGACATATTTCATCTGCTAGTCGTCGCTCAGGCTTGCTTACGTTGCTTGTTTTGTTTCTCTTCTACTGTGCGATAGCCGTTGGCTTTTAATGGGTCTAAGGCTCAACTGCTCGCATTCCCGACGTACCCGTTCACCTTCACACGTCCTTATAATACATAACACACATCCTTACACGTTAACACATCCTTCCACATCACTATACCTTTTCACTACTATCACCACACATTTCAAAGCAAAATGAGGTGAGCGATCGAGTAATTCTCGTATTTTCAAAGTAAAGCTTCAGTGAGTTTAATTGTTCAGTGTCGTACCTACCTATACAACTATTATGAATGCGATTAATCTGATTTAATGGGATATAATATTTTGTAGTTCATCTGCCTAAATACGGTAGACTACTTCCATTATTCATTTCCGTGACTATTAGAATAAGACACATTAATCTTTCTGTGTGTGTTTATTATCCTTTCTCACATCTGCTATTAGGGAGATGGAAACCTTTTAACTATTTCATGTGGAGATTTAGGGCCCTCCGAAGGCGATTATGTCATGTTTTATTTTCACTTGTTTAAGAATGTCATGTACAAGCATTGATTAGCAATAACGGAAGAGAAGCAGCGTACAGAAAAACCCTGTATTCAAAACCAAGGTTTACGTATTTTGTATGAGAGAAATAACTCGGTATAAAGTAATTAAATAACAAATCCTAGTAGGCAACAAATCCTTCTATAAAATATCGCCACATCGTCGTTGAATCGTTCGCCCCACTTGAATGGTTATATTAGTAGGACTGGTAGTCTAAATTATTTAAGATAATTAGCTCGAAACTTTCCAGGTGGCGCTCAAAGTCTGGCTCCCTGGTTAAAAACTATTTTCAACACTTTCGTTCTACCTCATTCTTATTGACGATGTCTTTTCAAAAGTAGTGACAAATTTGCCCTGTAGTTTTGTGAACTGAATCCAACGTTCATTATGATGTGTGTTTAAAAATATTCGTCGTATTTTCTCTTCCCTTTTATACATTTCATTATAATGGCATTTTCTTCAGTGTTCAATCCATCCCGGATACGAGGACTGTTTTTTCAACATCTGATGGGCGATAAAAGTGTCAAATTTACGTAACAAAATAATTTATTACCAAAAGTACTGCAAGGTCTTATTTATTTCTTAACATAATAGCCAAAACGGTTTAGGCATTTGTCATATCGTGACACAAGCTTCTCAATACCTTCTTCGAAGAAGCTAGCCGCAAGTTACTGGACATACGTCTTGACGGCCACAACAGGCTTGGACTCAACGGGCACACAGGGTATCCGAGGTCTCGTACGATTATGTACAAAGGAGACTGTAGTGAATCGTCTGGCTCACACTACAAAAGAACACAACACAGTCGAGGCTAGTTCGTCGACCAATGAGCGAAGAGGACAGAAGAAGTGAATACAGTGTTGAGACTAAAGCCCGTTACGACCAGAAGCACGACATTGACCTATGAGCGGTCCCACTCAGGCACCAAGGCCCAATCAACTGCCCTATATAAGGAGGGTGCAACACTCTGTTTTACGGACTCTCACCAAGCACTTCCAAATGCCATTTGTCTCTGAACTTTAAAATTAGTCATCATGAAATTGCTGTCTACTTCTCTTGCAGCTTATTTCTTCTAGAATGGTATTTAACATGCATTTTTTCTGTTTTTGTGTGATAGTATAATTTCGTCCTTGTAAAAGTCGCTTAATATTGGAATTTGATTCATAAACAAATAAAATGGACTTTTCAGGCTTCATCGTCTCTGCCGAAAACATCCTACTTCAAAATGGTTGACATTTGGGTACTCTTTTGTAATGGCGTTATATTCTTGATCATCATCTTCCACGCTCTAGTCGACGCTTCGCTAAGTTATTCTGACACTCCTGACGAGTTGGTGTCTGCTTCTGCAAGACGAGCTATGTTCCGCACGGCTCCCAAGGGGCCACCCGAATGAGACGCGCAACGAAAAACCGACTGGAAAGTCTTTTAGAAAAATTTCATGTCTAGTGCATCTATGGCTGTCAACGCTGCTGATTTTCCAGACGATTTGAAATGGATCAACAATGCTCGACATGGGGGCAAACTCCGACTTCGCCGTAATGACAAGGTCGATGACGATAGAGTGCATAAAAATGGAGCTGACGAGGCATTCAATGAGCTGGATTATGATCTAACGTCTGACGTTATTCACAATCTTGATAGTGATTCTATTGATGTTGATATAGCACACCTCTTTTCTGTTTGCTTGAGCAAAGAAAAAGATTGCAGTAGAGACATAAGTGAGCCAAAAAGGTTAAACAAAAAACATAATTCGCTTAGCGATGAACTTCCCTCTCTTGCTGAAACTGGCTTGACTAAAGAGACTAAAAAGTCGGATCCTGTCAGAAAAGGCTCAACCAACACAAGATCTGACAGGCTGATCTTGTTTTCCAAAATAGTTACCCTAGTTCTTGTGGTCATTTTCAACTTTGTGTATTGGGGACATATCCTCATGTAAATTTCCCATTCCATTTTGCAAAGCGCTGGGTTTAATTTTTCTGCGTTCGAATTATAATCACATTTTGAGCCCAAGCATGGAGGTAAATTTGATTTAAACATTTAAAGCCATTTCCACGATTCACAGAAATGACCTCAGAGCACATTTCTGAGAAATAGCGATATATAATGCGAATCCTTTTTCAAGCTGTACGCATCGCGAGAACAAGAAAATTTTTAATACAATTTGCTTTGAATTTTTTTAATTTCGTGGTTTTTGGGCCTGTCCATTGTAGCCCAGCAATGAATTATTTTACATTATAAGACATAAAATGCAGTACAATCAGACACTTGTAGGAGAATGAGTAACTCTGTAGCTGGCAACCCTGAGTCGCTGAAGGCGCCCGCGTCGGTAAAGGTGTGAAACACTATGCCGCGTAGTGAGAGTTTTGGTGTAAGAGCTGTGAGAAGCTCCTAAAGTTGCAAGGTCGTTAGTTATAATCATTCTCGCAGAATCTGAAGTTAGGTACAATTAGTTATCTCAAGTATTGCGTTTTGCGGTGTAGTTTGATGGTAAATTTGTATTTGAGGTCGTGTTGGTCTCTTGAAGTTAATAAACGTTGTTGCCGACCTTCGCCAGTAGCTGAACGTGCTAAGAGTAGAAGACAAACCAGGTTCCGAATGCCGAAAGAGACATTAATGCACACCATGAGCAACAGGTCAAAACTCTTGTGCAGTGTTCAGTGTTTAACAGTTAGGTAGAACTGATTGAATTACCACCTATGTACGAATTCGAGGGGGTATCAAAAAGTTCGTAAATTTTTTCAGAAAATAATTTTTTTCTCAAAAAATATGATTTATTATCAATTTGTTTTCTCACAGTGTCCATCTTTAGAATTTGTCCATCAGCAAATAGAATTTACCGAACCACATGAAATGTCTCGGGACATAGCTAACTGATTAACTGATATTTTTCGAACATCAATTAAATTTTGAGTGGCATCAATGTTTTTTTGTGATGTTTCTGGTCTTCCACTGCGATGATCATCTTCAAGGTCGTCTCTACTTTCTTTGAATCGGTAAATCTATTCGTGGAGTGCAGTTTTCTTTGAAGTAATTGCACTTTTCTAAAGCCTTCATGACCGATGTCCCTCTCCATTCGAGTTTCACCAGAAATTTGATATTGAACTCAAAATAGCTATTTTCCATAGTTCCAAAAGGAGCTTCTTATACAAAAAGTGGGTTCTGTACAATTATAAGTGTATAACTGAATACAAGTACCTGTCAGCAAAATAAATACTCAGAGACATGTTCTGGCACATTGAACCATGTCTTCATCTTATTTTTATTGGTACGATAAAATTATGCAAACTTTTTGGATCCTTCTTGTACTGCAAAGTGGCTACCGGTGTTTAAACCGATTTTATCCGTCCATTTACCGGCGCGTGTGAAGTTGTAACAATGCTAAAGAAGGTTACTCTTGTTACACGGTTGCAGAAGAAAAGCCTTAACGGCTGCTGTCGCATTATATTTAAAAAGTCATGTATTTGACCTTATATTTAGAACTGAATGAGGGGGATCAGCAGACGCAGAGAAAATACAAGAAAAATTGCAGACGCCCATTTCCAATGATGTATTTTTTGCGTTTAAGAAATTTGGTAACGTGAACTGTATTGGAAACCCTGTACATGTTTATGCTAACGAGATTCCGCGTTTGGCAGGATTACCTACGCTCAAGAAGAAAGGACTAGAAGACATAGTAAAGCTCGCTTCTACGAATGAGTTTCTAAACTATAGGGGGGTCTCATTATACGAGTGGAGAATGTACTGAATTTGGAAATGAGTGATATGATCAGTCATGCCAAGATTTTAGTAACAGAACAATGGGGTAGCGTAGCAGCTGGGAGGGCTGGAAACATACTTCACAAAGTATCAAGTAGTGCCAGCAGTAGTCATTTTTAGAGGCGATGTTTTCATTTTAGTGGCCTACACTTGATCACAGACTGTGAGGAGCACACATTGAGGAGTTTCCAGTTTAATAAAATGGGTCATGTCTCGAACAAATGTCATGAGCAGTATTCAAGGAAATTTATCACTGAAGAGGACCGTACCTGTAGTTATACTGATAATGCAAAAGCGTATTATAGTGATTTATGCACCAGTAGTTAATTTGCTGGTTAATCATCGACCCAAAAATTACCTTGTAGATACGGGTTTTACAACAACAGTTGTCCACAGCAAGAATGTAGGTCGATGAGGCGTCGACATATATGTCAATGCCATTGTTGGACTGTGAGTTAGGTGCAAGCGTGTAGATTGTATAAAACTGAATATTGTTGAAAAATTACTTATAGTTGGAAGGTCTTGTATGTCTGATTGTTTAGGGGACGTCATAGATGCGGTACTTGGTGGTGAGACTATTGACCAGCTCGGCACTATTGCAGTCAGTGGTGTAAAGATTAGGTTTGTGTCAATTGGAACTGCGCTGAGTAGTGGAATGACTAACCGGGTCAAGAGGGACTGTGAGGGTGGGGATTATGCGCACAGGCACAAGTGTTCTAGTTCGTTCGTGAATGTAGCTACTGTCACTGGATCACAAGCTGTTCACGTTAACTACGGTGATAGTGCTATTGAAAATAGGAAGGCAGCAGTTCAGTGTTTCATTTGGGATGGATCTCATCTGGTTCATTTTCGCAAATCCATGAACGGAGGCCCCAGAAAGTGAAAAACTCGGGAATATTGCGCGGTTCTGTAATGAAGTAGTAAATGGCGTAGGAAAGCGAGTCTGGGGTGGCCAGTACACGGAGGCAATGGTGTCTTTCCTGCACGTAGTAATGACGCTAACACCAGCTTGATCCACTGATGAGCGACTTCGCTTGCGATACGGGAAAACCCGGGTTCGAGACCCTCAACCACCGTAGTCTGTTTGTGCTTAACCATCGGCGGCTAGAATTACGGCATGAAACTTGGGGATCAACCCAAGAATGGGCCAAACGGCTCGTTCC
>VCRD01001700.1:89604-119291 GCA_006783055.1 Trinorchestia longiramus | reverse complement strand
CCTTGAGTAGGGTCACACGGGCAGTTAGTTAAGGCTTGTTAAAGTTGGTTGCTTAAAATCCCCCAAGCACAACCAAAACTTTACAGGAGCGTGCGGAATGGGTTGTGAGGAATTGCTACAATTATAGAAGCTTCTGGAAACACATTGCTAAGAGGGGATTGGCTGAAGTTGTGCAAAATTTATTATCTCCGGTATTGAGTACCACCCACCGTCGTAAAAGTGCATCTTTGTCTTAAAATGTTGTTTGCCAATCGAGAAACCGTAGCTCATTGGCGTGCTATGATGAGAGCGAGGATGTAGCATGACCTGCTATCCCTTTAAAGGTCATAAAATTCCAAATATTAAAATAACCTTCATTTTTAGTAATAAAAATAGGACTAAACTTCGAGTGATTTTTACCAACTTTACAATTAAAACATGCATACTTAGTGCACGTTATTGTAATAATATTTCAATTAAGTAACGTTAGCTAGAGAGTATTTCCAATCGAAGCTTTTTTCTGGCAATATTCTCACGCTCGTTATCGAGAAATAGCTCTCCCAGCTCCCGGCAAAGCCACTCGTGAACATCATCACGTGACGTTAGGTTATAGTTCCCTGAATTTGGGGGACCGTCAACCACCCACCCACCTACCCACCTATCATTACTATACCTACCTACCACACTCGCTGGTGCACTCATTACTCGCTGTGAACCCATTATACTATACCCGCTGCACTCGTTGTACACTTATATGCCACATACTGCACCTACTGTACTCGCTGTACTCGTGCAACATCTCAAGCCACAGTCACTATAGCTCTGGACTGGCCATTCATCCCTGAAGCTGGACTGGCCTAACCATCATCTGGACGCCCTGGACTGGCTCAATCATCCCAAGAAGATCCTCAAGCTATTTCTCGTGCCAACTTCCTTGAATACCAAGCTGAGTTCCTGTCATGAGTTCTTTTATTCTCCTTGAGTAAGGTCACACGGGCAGATAGATTAGGTTTTGTTAAAGTTGGTTGCTTAAAATTCCCCAAGCACAACCAAACTTTACAAGGAAGTGTAGAGATTCGGAAATGTAATTAATTTAGAATGATCAAGGAGTCGATACAAAAATATGAGGTATTTTAGTAATATTTTAGAGTTAATTTTTATACGTATTTCACGTCATTTGAAACTAGTATTTTAAAGTTAAAAATTCAATCGTAGTTCCAACTCCAAATTGTAACCCTCGTTTATAGAACACAATAGTCAACCAAGAGCCTATAGGCTAAGTGCCCGCCAGTTTCCTCGCAACCGTTACCCAGTGAACAGCAATTTATTCGCGCTTTCAGTCTCTCTGACGGGTAAGTTTCTATTAACAATGTGTCAGAGAGTTTTGCATTTCACTTACGTGCTAGATATTCTTTGAACTTGTCTTTTTGCTGAGCCTAGATGTTCTCCTGTAAGTTTAAGATTTCCTTTTAGAAGTAGTTTTGATACCATGTGTATTTGACAGATTGTATGGAAAACATCTCGTTTCATTGTGCTTATGTTTTCATTTAAACGATTTAAATTATGTTTGAAGTGTTCGTGCTTTGATTCGCGTTACTCTGAGATTTATAATTAATCCCAATATAGAACATTTTTGAATAATAACTATCGCATCAGCTATGAAATTCATTGTCTAATTTCGTCTCACTCAAGTCCTACATTCGGGTATTTTATGACAAGCATACCGAAAGATCAACCAGCCATTTTGATACGGTTATTAAATTTCATAGCCTCGGGTAGAAGCTGCCTATCGATATCTCGTTTTTTGTTCCCTGTAGCAGCCAGCTAATTAGGTATGATTCTTTAATGTTTTACTCAACAGTTGTATTACAAAGTTGCCTTGTGCTATTGATTTTTTTACTAAATTCTGTATTTATTTCGAGTTACTTATTGGTCCTTACTCGGGCAGGTTTCAGTTTCGGTCTCAATTCAGTATCAGTTCCAGCTTCGGTTTTACGGATTTCAAGTTCTCAGTTTTGGTCTTCGATCTTGGCCCCAATTGCTGTTTTAATTTTAATCGTGTTCATGAATAAATCTGCAAGCTACGAAGACGATCGTATCACTTCCTTCGAAGAACATCACCCACAAAATAATCACAACAGAAAAAGAACACGTTCCCTAAAGAAGATATAATGATCCCTCACTTTATAGTCCCCACCCTCAGGCTTCGCTATCCCCAAGTTAACAATGAATGTCTTTTTCTTGTCTTACTCGGAGCGAGTATCTAAGGAGGTAAGGAATTATCGAGGAACCCAACAAGAGGAAAAGCAAATAAACGCAGGTTGAGTTCAATAGCTTGAATTTTGTATTCTTCAAGTTTTTGGTTCTTCTTCGCTTTCTTGTCCATATCTTGACGCTGAAGACTGGAGCACTGACATCTTTCCTAGGAAGTACTGGATTTGAATGCCAGAACTCTCTCTCTTAATAGGGTTCTGTCATTTTGAATCAGTTTGTAGACTGAACTAATAAGTACATAAGACAGACTACGTCTTCTTAAGATATGTCTCCAGGACGTAAAATTATATTTTGTCAATGACTTTAACAATTCATATGGTTGTTTAGTATTCACAAAAAAGAATCTTTGAAAATTTCAGTTTTCACGTCCATTACTTCGAGCAACAGGCAATCCATGAATATCAATGATATATGTAGTATCCTTCAGAAAACTCAAGGCAATAAATAGACAAGAGCGTTAGAGATTTATTAATAAATTTTAGGTAAATAGCGTATAAATTTAGAGTTACTTAAGCATTCTAAATAAACCTAGGAGCATTGATTCATAGCAATCGCAGATAATCACGAGAGTTTTATTATGAGCAAAATAAGTAGCAAACCAAATGTATTATATCTTGAAAAGCTACTTTCCGCCTGGATACAGTCAGCTTAGGCGGTCTCTACTCGCTCACCGTACAATCTGACACTTTTCTTAACATAGATCTTTAGAAAAATTCACAATCAATGTTGTTTCTCGTACACTATATGATTTCTTCTAAATAATAATTTATGAAAATTCTAGCTAAAGCATAACTCGGTATAGTTACCTGGGAGATTTTGTTTACGCGTAGTTGAATAATCAATAATTCAAGTAATTCTTCAAGCTTCATGTTAGACTAGCGTTGTACAATCAATCTTGGGTCATAATCGAAGACATAAAAATAATATATCCATGTTATATCTCATGCAAATGACCTTCACCAGCCGTCATTAATATCAAGAAAAAAGCACATGTATCAAAAAGGCCTAAGTCTTGAGTGTTCATGTGACTGTGTTACTTACCTCCGTACGAGAAAGCTTCTTGTGTGCCTTCTGACCTATACGATTATGATCCAGACCTATACGATCATACTTCTGACCTATATGATTATGTTCCAGACCTATACGATCATACTTCTGAGCTATACGATTATGTTCCAGACCTATACGATCATACTTCTGACCTATACGATTATGTTCCAGACCTATACGATCATACTTCTGACCTATACGATCATGCTTCTGACTTATACGATCATACTTCCGACCTATACGATCATGCTTCTGACCTATACGATCATGCTTCTGACCTATACGATCATACTTCCGACCTATACGATCATGCTTCTGACTTATACGATCATGCTTCTGACCTAATTACAACCGAAAACGCTCAGCAAAAGAGAGACATCCCAGTTTTCTCTCTCGAAAGTATACCTGAAAATTACTTCAAAGCTTTACTCGTAGACAAGCCAACACCAAAACTGCCGGTATTAAGTTTTTTATTTCATACGTGCACATAACTATCGTACGATTAGTAGGTGGTTTTACCCGACGGTTGTTCAGGAGCTAAAAATGAATGATGACACATATTAAGGGATTGTTTTTGAAGAAGAAGCTCTAGTTCTGTGGACTTCGGCGATTGAAAGTTCGAAAAAATGGTTTAAAGTAGGATACACCATTTTTGTCCAAGAAAAATTAGCATTATCCGAAGATATTGTCGTCATTTCATTACGCAAGTTTATTTTTCAAGACAAATTAACATGAGTTGAGAAAAGAACTGTAACTTGTTTAACAAATTGTAATGCTACGTGTTTTTAATGAAAAGACGTTGCTTGAAGAGTAAAATTTTAACATTATACTTAGCACCTGTCTTTGCAAAAAAAATCAACATATAATAACAGGCGTGGCTAAAAGGAAAACAATATTTAATTGGTTTTAAAGTTGAGATAAATTATATTATCAGTTAACACAAGCTCTTATTAACGAAAAATCGACTTATGAACTAAATTCCTTGCCCAAATATAAGCCGCAGTGATGATTTTATTTTCATTTAAAGTGTAAGCGTCTACAGTAAAACAATAGTAATTTAACTAGTTTGTTGGCACTAGTCTCTGTCGGAAAACGACTTGACTATAGACCCTTCGTTTTCGAGCAGGAGCGATTGGTGGAGCTAGATCTGAACTTGTGGGTGACGACACCAAGGAAGAATAAGGTGAAAGACTCGATGATGGAGACCTAGACGAAGATGAATGCGGAAACTGAAAGGCTAACATCATCCTGTCGGTAAGAGACCGTTGGTCCAAACTCTCTGAACCTCCTCCCAGTTCATTAGAAGAGCGAGATATTCGTGTCGTGCTATTAGATTCACTAGTGGAAGGATGTCCTAAAATATTCTTCAAATAACTGTCGCTTGCAGTTCTAGAAAGCGCGTAACCAGGAGCCAAATTTGGAGTTGAAGTATCCACCAAACTACATGAAGCTGAGTTAGGAACATATGGTCTAGAATCTGAGTCTTCGAAATTCAAAGAAAGTCTAAAATTGCTTGATAAGATTCCAGAGTCTTTAGCCATTGTTCTGTCGGAAGCTGCAGGTATTATGTTAATATTAGGCAAACAAGAACCGACAGAATATCTGTTGGTTGAAAACCCATTTGCACATCTCCCTTTGTTTCTAAGCGTTACAGTTTCCTCATTCTGGTTATCAGAACTAGGACTGGTACTTCTTAATTCAGTAACTGAGTGGTCAATTTCAAGGAATGTTTGATCGTTATTTTCGCTGGAGTTGTCCATTTGGGTTCCTTCAGTCTGGATGTTCTCATGATTCTTGGCAGGAAGATCTGATGTAGAGTCCATTCTCCTGAAATATCAGGTTAGTCAACTGCATGTTGAGACATTTTGTAACATACGAAGGAAATTTACCCTAATGGTTGTAAAGAACGAGGAAAATTTACTTATTAGCCACTCCCTTATAATGATTTGGGTATGTTCATCTTGTTGGGGAAAAATTAATAGAAACTTGATTCATGAATCTGTTATACAGTATTAGATGATGCATTATTAAAATCAAGCTGCAATGCCATTACACTGGAAATTTTTACGTTATTTCATTTCGAATAATATTTAGTTTAAGGTTACCTCATGTCCAACTATTGAACTAATTGTGCGCACTGCATATCGAACTCGTTACCTTCATTCTATTGTATAAACAAGCCACACTAAAGTCATATTTACCCGACAGCTGCAACCTTCGCTCTGAATAACATGTACTGTCTCTTCCGGTCAAAGTGCTTCATCTGCGAGGAAGATAAAACTTAGGTTACACTTCCAAGCTATGTTCTTTAGCTGTATAGGCAAGAAATTTACATTTAGTCTTAAAATATAGAATGAATTTGTGTTAGGGTGTAAAACATAGCACGACATTTTTCTCGTTAGAATTAAACTTGGACCTGCAATGACCTTATCTAGCTACTCTAGGTAAATTTCACAGTTCAAGATGCTGAAACATCAAAGAGCGTTTTGACAGTGTCCTTCTCTGTACTACTTTTGCTACCGTATAACTACCTCATTCTACTGAAGCAGAGTGATTTGTTATCAAATATATCGTCTAGGTGTTCAGGAGACATTAGATTTGGGTGTCTGAATTTTATAACTATACTTAAGACCTGGTATCACTTCTCATCTGAAGACTGTTAGAGATTCTTCTGGTCTCAGTATACAATTGAGTGGAAGTGTTAATTGTCAACTGTTGAAACACTAAAAATTTAGTGATTAGGGTACTCAATATCAGGGAAATAACTTTATGTAATTTCTATTTTCTCTTATTCAAACTACATTCAAGAAACAAACGATGATCACTAGCCAAAAAAATTATCACAACGAAATCTCAACATCAATCTCCGGTCACTACCACTCTGCGTTCTGTTATCACTACCATCCTTATGTTATACGTGAGAACGATGTGGTTCAGATTGTATGACAGTGTTGGAAAACACATGATCACGTATTAGTCTTCTAGTCTTTGATTATTATAATCAAGTCCCTAAGATGAACTACATTCCTACCCTTGGCTGATTCAGCTTATGGGTGAATCACGATTTGAGAAGAATATCTGCAGCACTTTGTGTTCCACTAAGGCATGCCATCAATATTGGGTATTTTTAGCATATACATTATAAAAAGGAATTGGCCGTATGACCAGAAAGTTATCAATAACGAATGGAGATATTTTCTCAAGCAGAGCTACCCGCTAGAGCGGAAGCGCTACATTTCAACTTGAACGTGAGTACTGACAAATCATAAACTGGATCGATTTCTACACTTAAGACCTTTGGTTTTCCTATGTACGAGCATGTGTAATTTAAATGATGGAGGCATAGAGTTAAAATGAAAAACTACAATACCGTTTTTGAGTACTGGAAACGATTAACTTCACGTTCAGATCGATGACGCTCGCCCATGCATTGCGAGACTACAGGCAATGGGGGCCATCTCAGTTTGCGAGAAGGGATAGGATATCCATAGTGGCTACTATCTCTAAGTGTGTTTGTGAAGGTAACTTCTTATGCTTATATCAGAACTCAATTAGTCTAAAAATTACTCAGTCTGTAGATTATGAATTTAAGATTAGTAGAAATATGCAAGACCTAATCATTAGATCATATCGAAGATTTGCTCGGAAGTTTTGAACTAATCAGGTTTACCTAGAAGAAAGTTCACTACCTTCGGCATTTTGTTGCAGTAAATTTATATGTAATAAACTACAGAGCAATGTATACATTCGTAAAAATATTGTAACGTTTCAAACTTCTCGTGTTCTATCAAAATACGAACCCAATGTTCTGGACACGAAGCCTGGCATAGGCGGCGCAGTTCCATGCAAGGTTTGAGGGTTCCTGTTTGTTCAGCATTTGCTTGCAACCTCGCTCCATACTTTGCCTGGTGTGTCGCCGGCGACCGTGACGAGCGTGTTTCTCTCTTGCCAGCAGCTGATTGGCTATCGCACTGCCCCTTGACGTCCCTCGTGACGTCATTCCTACAGGCGGCACTTGTGAGCGACCCTTCTGTAGCAATCGGAACGGCGTCCAAACATTCCCAATAGCGATCTCGAGAGGCGTAACATAAGTTACGAGATTGCTTGTCACGGAATGACATTGTAAATATGTAGACCTTGAAGAATTTCACTGGGTATTTTTAACTGGGCACTTATGTATCGCCCTTAAATAACTTTGCTAGAACATGTCTTCTCTGCTCATACGTACGATTAAATTCATAAGTGCCGTCGCTTAAAGAAATACTTAAATTCACTATTGATTGAGATCTTAAATTAATGCTTGAAAATTGATGATATATGAAGTAATAAGTAAGCTAAAGAGTATGTGCAGCTGATCTTGAAGAGTTTATCACACTGGAGCAGGGACACTATGAACTTTCATTTTATTCTCCGACACTTCTTCTGAAAAATAGGAAAAAATTATAACATAAGTTGGTTCTAATATGAGCCCAAGATTCATTAAAATAATTTGAAAAAAGTCTAAAACGGTTATGCGGTTTCGTTGTTCCAATACACAGCATACTGCTCCTATCTATCGTTCATCCTCGATTCCCAGTTCTAAATAAATAGCTCAGCCTCCGAATTCAGGGCGAAGATTACTGTTTATAAACAACTGAATTTCCCACACTGAGCGACGCAGAACCATGAGTGAGAGAACAAGATAGAGATGTACATTTGTGTCCAGTAGTTTACAGCAAACTATCTTTCTTTGCCAAGAACTGATGAGAAAGATTGGATTTAACTAGCTCTCTTCAAAAAACGTAGGCATAGACAAAGTCCAATAGAAATTTCAAAAGAAAAAGCGAACCCAAAATTGATTTTTACTCAAGAAGAAATGAATTGAATTTACTCGTGATAACCGACTGACTTTTAACAATTGTTACTAAAAATAACTTAATTTCTAATCAAGTACATTGGATTTTCAATCATTTATGCTAACATCTAAAGAGAAATGATGATACTCCTAGTGACTATCCCCCTGTGTGCTGCAACTTGATGAGTCGTAGGGGCGCTTCAATAAGCTTGATGAAAGGTTAGTCTTATTTAATCGTCACAACCCGTCACAGTGAGATCAACTATATGAGAGTTCAACCCTACATTCAGAGCACCAGCACCAGCACTACATAAATTGTTGTGTAGCACACAGGGGCTTCATGTTAGAGTTAGTAAGCCTAACTGGACGTCCCTTCTCCTGAGCATCATGGCGTCTTCAAGGTAAACTTTTCATTGGATCATGTTTAACGTGTTTGTTGCCACTCTATTGACGTCAACGTAGGCTACGGTTTGCCACTGTTAATTATCATACGAGGATATTCAATACGTAAATACTTGCCGAACGGGCATTTGGACACGTGATACCTATTTAAATGATGACGCATTCTATGCACCCAACCTAAGCCTGTTTGTGAACACATTTAGTGCTATCCTATTCAGCGCGTGCTCTCAATATAGAGCTCTGAATAGTTTACTTTTGGTACTTACTTGGTGTCCAGAATATAACTGGTACATACATGACAGAAGAATCGACAGTCTCGTACAAAATTTTAAGTATATTATGCTTATATTATCAGGTAAATTATCATGCAGTTCAACAAATTTCGATGAATAATTAAAGTTTACTGTATAATCAAGATTGTATGATAACGATTTTTAGAGTGTTTTAAAGGTAGGGAAATCTTCCTTTATATTTAACAACGCAGTTATAATTCATTCATCAGCAGCAATATAATGGCTGGCATTGTCAGCATCACTGTATAATGGCTGGTATTATCAGCTGCCCAGTTTAACTGGCATTATCAGCTGCCCTGTATAATGGCTGGCATTATCAGCTGCCGTGTATAATGGCTGGTATTATCAGCTGCCCTGTTTAACTGGCATTATCAGCTGCCCTGTATAATGGCTGGTATTATCAGCTGCCCTGTATAATGGCTGGCATTATCAGCTGCCCGTATAATGGCTGGTATTATCAGCTGTCCTGTTTAATGACTGGCATTATCAACTGGGCTGTTCAGTAGAGCTTTAATAGCATTATCTGCCCCAGTGAGATGATCAGTTGGATGAAAATAGACTGTTTGGTAGCGTGTTATCAGAGCGGTGGAGAGCGTGGCCTAAGGCCGTGCCAAAGCTGAGACAGAAATAGATGTTGGGACAGAAATAGTGACGGGTGGCGGAAGGGAAACAGGGATGCGACAGGGACAGACAAAAATAAGTGAGGTGACAGAAGTATGGGTGGGACGCGGAAGATAAAAAATTATAATTGAGTGACTGCAGAAATACTCAGAGGCAGAAATACAGAGCAAGCGAGATCAATTGAGAGAGAATTGTTTTATTGAAGCAGGCTGGGAAACCGAGAGACAATCGTTCAATAAAAATAATAAAAGTTTGCTTTGTTAGGTAGGAATAGACGAATTATAAGGCATAATCTTTGATAAAAAGGAGAAGCAGCAGATGGCACTGGTATAATTACTTTAAAATAACTGTGAATCATGGGCTGAAAAAATGTGAAACGGTAGAATGAAGGAAAATGTGTTTAAGATCTAATTAGAGTTTTTGTTTTAAGATTTATTTAAAAAATAAATCAGTATGTACATGTGCAGAACCCGCCAACGAATAACTAACAATAACGTCCTAAAAAGACAATTATTGATACCAAATGCAGAGAAATTGGATAAGACATTTTTAGATCACCTGAAAGTAAAAGTCATCCAAGAAACTCATGACAAAAAATATTTATCGGTGAAGCAATTTTTCAACAAGGAGGGTATGTAACAATGGTCGCTGTCTGGTGATGAAACAAAGCGTCCGTAACTCAATGGCCCGCAGGAGATCAAAGATTGTTTAGACAAGTAAGTGTAACTCGTCAAAGTGAATACATGACCAATATTACCTTTGTGCAATAGATCTATGGTTCTTGAGTGTTCATAGAAAAAAGAAATAAACTTTATTTCTTTCTGGTATACATGGAATATACAATGGTTTTTTAATTCCTAATTCTATCTTACGACTAGTGATCTTGCTTCCAGTAAATGTTCCCGTCCATCTTGTGACTTGAGGTAAAGGGTCGTAGGTAAGGAAGCAGTTTACTAAGGACATCCTGTGCGTCTATATTTATAAGTCTTGTTGAATTTCTAAGACGTTCAAAGCTTTCTGTCATGTGATACAGACCGAAACATCAATAAAACTCTCTTATAGAGCAGAAAAAAATAATATTCGGAAAGAAACTTGCCTCTTTTTATGTTGGACGGAGTTCATGTACTTATACGTAAACATAACGTACAAGCAAAATTCAAGCGGTACCCACTTTTCTCCATTGCTTTTGGAACGCGAATATTTGTTGATATAAGTAATTCAATTTCTCTCATTATGTTGACGTTGTTTAGAGATACTCCATTAAAAATTCTGAAATGCACAAAGATAGCAATAAAAGCTAATCGTTGGGACTCATTTAGAACTCTACATAAAAAATTACGAACCAAGATAACAATAAAAATAAATTTGCGGAAATATTTGCTAAACGATCTGTTGTTCTTGATGTAATTTTTAAATGAAAACTTTCACTACTAAATTGAATCCCCACAGTATTCATTTCTACACATGAAAAAATTCTCCTACATATATATATATATATATATATATATATATATATATATATATATATATATATATATATATATATATATATATATATATATACTCGTGGACCTATACGTGAAAATTCACGTCTTTTTTATTGGATTTTTTTTGTTTGATTTGCCAGTGGACGCAGGCTTTGCGAAGGAGTTTCCACATTGAAGGATGTGCCGACAATACAATGTTTATAATTCATGTATATCCTACCGAATTTCCTCCTATCAAAATCCTTACGAGCGTGACAGAGAGATGGACCAAGCAAGCAAGCAACAAATTGTGAATTATTATAAAGTGAAATGTGAGCTTGCCTGTCAGTCTGATATATAAGATTTCCTACCTAATCAGTTTGTCGGAAAGTAAATTTTTGAAACATGGCATAGGTAATTGGTTGGATAACTCTGAATGGCCGGTGTCACTCGCCCTCTAACTCGCTAGACCAATAAACACAAAGTGTGCCAAAATTTTGTATCAATTTTCTTTGTGTAATATTACTGCTATTAAATGCTTTATTAAAGCATCATACGGTGTATTTTGTGCTTTGGTGGAGATTACGATTGAGCTCGGTTGCATGTTTGGAAAAGTAATTTCCAACGAAAGTTGTAATTCTGAAACCTAAAAATGTTTAATGATTTTTCCTTGGTAATAATGTTTAATGTATGAATTACGCAAGCAAGAAAATGCAATAAAAAGTCGAAGATGTATATAACAATTATGGGGATTTCAGGTTATGAATAAGTTTAAAGTTAGAGTAATGATTAAGGTTAAGGCTAAGGTCAAGGTTAAGGTTAAAAATAAGAATAAGGCTAAGGGTAGGGTTATGTTAGGTTGAGGAATATTAAAGTAAGATGGAAAGAGTAAGTTTGTAATTACTTATATTAACTTTTTATACCAAAAAGAAACGGTAGGGACATCGCTTCGAAGTCAAAACTTCAGGATTTTTTTACGTATCTTGTTTCATAACTTTTCATGTGAGACGGACACCCAATATTTCAATATAACATTACTTTCATCGAATAACGGACACCCCAATTTAACGAATCACTCACAGAAATTAATATAAACATCAGTTTAAATGTAAAACTTTCTTGTGCAATTTACATTGGGTGTCATTTCCTTTGAAAACAATGCTTAAGCACGAGAACTAAAATTTTATTTACTGATACCGAGTCTTTGTAACTGTCTATTCTCCGATTAAAAATAATTTCTCCATAACTCTTTACCTAACAAATGAATGCATTACCGTACAGGTACATGTCTTTTTATAATTTCATACGTATATTTTTGTAGGACATCCGGCCTTCATTTACAAGGCTAGTGAAGAGAAGTGCAGGTTTAAAAGCAAGTCTCACTAGTTTTGGGTTAGACAAACTCCTGGAGGTTGAGGGCAACAACGACAGCCAGACCCTTGAGTCATCTACCCAGACCCAGCCACACTCTCCCTCACACTGGCGTCTGAACAACAGTGAATGAACGCTTGCAAGGCAACCCCTCACCCACTACCTCCACACTGCCACACCTCCACACTGAAGCATCACACCTCCATACTGAGGCCTCACACCTCCACACTGAGGCCCCATACTTCCTTTTCGTCCATCAAGTCCATCAAAATGCACCACCACAGCACACATACAAAACACTAATACTGCAACCAGTGTTACAATAACCCTACATGAAATCCCCTTTATTCTTCTATGCGAGGGCCATTTTTTCAACTTCCAATGGACCATCAAATAGGCAAATTTACGTAACATAATGACTTTATTACTTTATTTCTCCACATTATCGCCAAAACGGATCCGGCCCGAGTGCCCGAAGTACAGACAGTTCAACATGGCCGTTACGATCGACGCTTCGGCCAAAAGTGAGTTACGGAATGTAATCTACTTTCTTCATCGCTTTATCCGTGTGTGACCACTACAGAAAAAACATCGGTCTTGTGTCTGCAATAACCTTCATTTTCGTCTCTACCGGCCAACTATGAACTGCAGCCAACGATCAATCACTCCACGCTCAAGTACTTTACACTCATGCACTTGAACGCAAGCACTGTCCGTGCAAGCATTCTGCACGTGAGCAGTTCACGATCAAGCATTCTACTCCACGATCAATAGCTCCAACGCTCAAGAACTTCAACTCTCAAGTCCGCTACGTTACGACTTGGGCAAGAAAGATGAAGATAATTTATTTAACGCTCTATAGACAACATAAACACGTTTTCGTACATCTATTGTTTTGTCTTTTTTTGTAGGGTATATACCTAATCCTTAAGAACAGCATACCAATATTAATTCGATGTGAAAACCGAACTGCAAGTTCAGCCGTAATTTTAATGCAGGTTACAATACAGAAGTTCAGGTGAAAGTAATTGTGAGGTGAGGGTTTTGATTCAAACGTTTGGGATATTGCTACACGAGTTTGAAAGATCTGCCTGTCCGTAGTCAGCACTGCAACTTCTGACAACACAAACACGAGTTTCATTCAAAGTGCAGAATGCTAGTGTAGCTTCAAGCGTTCAGAGTGCTGATTGTTTTTCTGTATCCCTGCCTGTAAAATGTTTATTGCTTGGCGATATCTCGCATTTAAAGTGCAAATTGTTAGATCTTCTTTACTGCCACTCATGCGGACAATTTCACGTTTGTATTTTCAACTTGTTCATCATCACACAATAATGATATTCCGTGCATGACAGTTTGTTTTGAAGTATTCATTCCCAATAGACGAAGTATTTTTGTTAACCAATGAATACTTATCAACTAATTCACATATTCTCAGGTATTTATAGCCAATTAGCAAGTGAATAATGTTTACCCATGCACTTTAATGTTTTTGTTGTTTGTTTTCGAAGTGGCAAGATTGCGAGCAAATAAAGATGAGTTTGGCAACACTATCCTGCGTCACGGCCGCTTCTCTCACTAATTCTAACTGACATCGCACAAATACACCGTTATTTTTAGACACTCGTAGAACCAAACCCTCGCTAGGGAGACGTGAGGATAGAGAGACATACCCTCAACAAGAAGATATTACTAAACCGCATCCTTAGACTTACATTAAAGAAGTCACTTCAGATAAAATATAAGAAAAGTATGTCAAATATATGTGGTAATAGTGCAATTTCTATAAAAACGTTGCAAGTTCATCCTGGATAGGGATGGTAGTTGTTATTTTTAAAATCTGTGGTATTGAACGTAAGAGCTAGAAATATCTTTCCAGCCATATAAATTAATTATAAAGTTAATCTATAAAGTTAATTTACTTATAAAGCTAATTTATTGACAAAGAGAATAAACTATAGAGTTAAACAGCATTTTATAAATGTTCTTTATATCGTCCCTAAGATAACGATAATGAACAAAAGTCAGCAGCATATGTGAGATACAGATTATCTTACGTAAATAATATTTTTTAAACTAATATGTGCCAGATTTGTTCAAAGATAAAATTTCTTATGATTTCTGTAATTGCACAAATCCCACGAGCGTGTCCGTGATGGTGCAAATTTACTGAACATTCTATAGAATTTTTCGTAAATGCATTTGTGTAGGAATTAATATAATTATTCAATTTAATACGCTGTAAGTTTGTAATTTGACACTCTATGGTCAGTAAATTTAGCGCATTCGTATATTGACACAACTTTAAAAATTCATGACTTCATTGCCTGGTTTTTGATTTTCCTCCATGAAATCAGAGTTGTTACATCAGAAATATTAAGACATGTCAACTGAGCTCATTACTCTGTACATAACGAATAAAATGTATTGATTTTATTCGCGTAATGAGGTAGTTTTTAAGGATCTTTTCCAATGTGTTATGCATCAATGTTGTAAATAAGTACTTCTCATACGTTATGATTACGATCTGAACTATAAGCGCTAGTGCATGCAGCAATAAGTAGGGCAGAAACATAATTATTTTACTTCTTGAGACTACGAAATTTCCTTATGCGAGTACAATTTTTCGACAATGTAGTCACGATTGTTTTTTATCTTGTACTAAGTAAGTTTTAAAAACTGAGTCCACCTGGTACATCATTACTAGTGATCACTGTCAATATTCAAATGTGTCACTGTAAAATTACACCGTTGTACTCAAAATAGAACTGTTCTTAACACTGGCGGAAAATACTACACGTGCTTGCAGTGCGAACTCTTACGCCGCATGTCCTGCATGTATGAACAGCATACGATTGGTGGGATCAATGTACGCTGATGCTCAGTGAGCACAACAATAATCAAAAACTCTGCAGGTTAATGTTTTCAGCTCGGAAATGGAATTGAAATAAAAAATGAGCCCAAGGGTAAAGACTTTTTGAAACAGGGTTAAATTCGAAATCCGGTTGCTCGTTGATCAAAGAGCTTGATCAATTCAGGTAAACTTGATTCATTCTAAGTATGATAGTGCAAGAAAAAGTGAATAGAAGAAATTGCACTCAGAAATGAGCTTGAGGGGGGCTTCGTAAATGAAAGACGTTTTTACGAGAGCATTCAAAATATTTGTCTAAAACAAGTTTATCGATGAAATATCCGTTAGGTCTGTGAAGGATTTTAACATTTCAGCAACATACATGTCGTGAACCAATATTCTGCAAAATCTAAAGCGTAGGATTAATTGTACTAATTCAAAAATCCTTTCGAATTAAACAAATAAACAAAGTAGTTTTAAAATTGTTAAAATCCAACCTAAATATTTTTAAACATTTCTTTCATTCAATATTTCTATCTTTACAATTTCAAATTTAGACTTTAGTTCACGTATGTTTCCATGAGCATGATTATTCCATCGTGTGTTTTTTCTCTCTATGACTACCAGACGGTGCAGACACTCTGAAGGCCGTCGAGAAGAGGCCCAACAATAACAACCACAAGAAGTAGCCTTGTGACGGAAGCACTCAAGTTCTAAGCAATTAGGCAACCAAAATAGGTGCCTGTGTCTCTTAACTTTGCGATGATAATATTTTGAAAGAAAGAACAATAAACGAAAAGCACATATTAGAGTGAGATTAATATTCAAAATAAGATTAGCCGCAAAGTCATGGCTGGGTAGCTACTCTAAATATACTTCAAATTTAGCATACGAGCCAACGAAGTAAAACGTATATGTTTTGCTGCTGAAAATGACTTGCATGGAATGAAACTTGAGTCAAAATGACTTCCATAGATTGGAACTAAAATCAAAATGACCTGCATTGAATGAAACTTAAATGAATATGACCTACATTTAAGTTAACTTAAAATAATCTACTTATTGAAGAGATGTCAGAGTTTGTGTATTGAATGTTTGCTTCTTTACAGAGCAAAGTTTGACGCTTGTGTGACCTTTTCTCTCAGTCGCGACCTTGAGTTTGTATTTCATTTTGATCTTGCCATTGACTTGGCAGCTAAGAACAATAAAAAGTTGTACCTCAAGTTTCAAGTGTTCCTTCGTGCTTCCTTGGTTCTGATTTAGTTAATTGAATGCAATTCAATAAAAAGTAGCCCGCATCGTAGTTTTTTCAGTCAATATGTCCTACTGCAGTTATTTTTGTTTTTATGATTGAGCGATATATGTAGTTTTCGATCTAAACATTTCTGCTGTCAAGCAGAACTTTGCAGCTACGTTTTTTAGCAACGATATAGGACTTATTGTTCATTTATTCTAGCCACTGTGAAGATATATTACAAATTCAGTAGCTTTTCTCAGTTATACCTGTTTTTTAAGCTATTTCAGTCAAATTTCTTTTACATTGTTTACTTTTCTCTCTTTTGATTTAAAAATTGTTCACTCATTGAATCCTTTATTTATTTGCCTTTAAATATGTTGTAAAATAAAGTTTTGTTTATGCAAGGAAGTTGTTTGACTTACAAGGCACAGGATTAGACTTATTTACGAACAAGTTATTCTGAAATATTTGCTGATATCAATGCATATTTTCCAATCGTTCTATTATATTCTCCGAGAAACCACGTGAACTTGATTCCTTTTAAGAAAACGTTTACACTGACAGTGAATGACCGTCCTAGTTTATTTACAGTTGCACTGTGAATAATAGTTCTAAATTCTGCTTCTCATATATTGTACATCGTTTTTATATCCGTTCTCATTCAGAGTTGAGGCTTGTTTTTGTTCAGTGTAGACCTAGCAACCGCGCATCCCACAACCACAGTTCCCGCTCACACCTCATGTTAGAACTCAATTATGCAGAATCATTCACTACTGTTTTAATTTTGCTCATTTCTTATTAATGAACAGGACGTCTGGCCTCCGCTTTCAAGTTACTTTTTTTTATTATGTGTCAATTTAACGCTAGACATCCGGCCGAAGTTTGCCAAGAATAAACGCACACTTCACGTTTTTCTGTAGTGATATTTTAGGACGTTTTCCTGTTGCTGCTAACCGCGCGATATACGAAGAGAAGAGCAGCCAAGAGTGCTGATCACGACATAAACTGAGATAAGTTGCCGAGACACAGCAAGTTGTTTGTGCAGTCGAGGTGATGGATGCATTCGCTGATGTAACAGACTCGGTAATTCATATCACGCGGTGAACTTATTGGACAGAGAAAGAGGGGGAGAAAGTTGTTCCTGAATTTGAGAAAGGAATTCATGAGCTATAAGGAGAAGTTCTTGAGCTAGAACAGGAATTTCATGAGTTAGGAGAGAAAGTTCTTCAACTGCGAGAAAAAAGAAGTTCTTGAGCTGGAGAAAGAAGTATTTAAACTGCTGGAGATGTGACTGGGAGTTCTTTTTGAGCTGAAGAACAAAGTTTTGAAGATGGAAAAAGAAATTCTCCAGCTGGAAGATGAATTTTATGAGCTATGAAAGGAATTTCTTGACTTGGGAAAAAAGTTCTTGAGTTTAGGGAGGAAGAATTAGCACCGGTGCATCGACCGAGTGATGGAAGAATCCGGGATGAATATTCAAGTAGTTCTGAAGCTACCCAGCAGCTTGGAGCCTTCCATCCAACAGTTGGGAGCCCGGCTATTCGTACGATACTATAATGCACAGACTATACATATATGCTTTTATCTGTAATTTCATTATTTAATACTAGTCATATGACATTGACTAACATAATTGGGGTAAAATTGACATGGATCTCGTACAAAAGAGATGCACAAAACTATACCATACGTTGTATCAGCTTTTGTGTACCAATTACCACGATAGTTATGCCTGATAATATTTATAGCATCTTTGTTAAATACTAAGCAGTAGTTATAATAATTGTAATGATGACTGTAACAACTGTTAATTATTATGATAATTGTGATATTTTCACGACAATGATAATATTGTAACTATACTGATTATGATTACAATTCGAGTTAAAAAAATTATCATACCTCATTGGGACAAGTAAAAAGTTCCCTGCGACACGGTAGCTCTAAATGAACTGCAAGAATACATACAGCAGCAGCAGCAGCTCCAGGTCCAGCTCAGGGCGATGGCAATGCACTATGCAAGTTTTTCAGCCGGCAATTCAAAATTAAGCCTCATAAAATGTTCTAGTGTGGCTCGGCTCCACAGTGTTGGATGCATTCTTTTTAGGAAGCCTTATAGGAGCTGTTTGATCGGTGTCAGGTTTTCTGGATGTTTTGTTGGAGAAAGTTCGGTGCTTGATTTATTATCAGTATAAAAAATATTTTCGTACTTGACTTTTTAAATGTTGTATGGAAGCAAGTTGAGCATCTAAACTTTAGACTTTTATAAAAGCTAGATTGATATCTAGTTTCGGTCAATTTTAACTCTTTTTTTAACGCATTGTTTTTATTTCTGCACACATTGTTCCTGCCTGCCTGACACTGTGATACTATCAGCTAGAACTTTGTCAAGGCTCGAACGCCCATAAAAAATTGCCTATTTAGGGACTCACCTAAGACACACTGATGCTTTTTTTTGTCTTATTTCACTTCACGTGACAATGTGTCTGCACATCACCCATAAATTTCCTGCGACCGAAGTGACTGAGATTAAACCGAGGCAAACATTTACGAGATGGAATTTAAAGTATGAACGAAGTATATGAATCTCAGAAATTGCATAGCTTTAATGACACTCAGCTAAAACAGGAAATGCGAATACTTCAGTTGATAGAAAATTAAAATTAAACAAAAAACAGACACATCAGTTGAAGAAGCATTCGCAGATTGCCATCTTGCAGTTACTTAAAAATTTGTGAGACTTCTTTAAAAAACGAAGCGGAAATAAGTATCTAAGTAGCTTAAGTGTACATGATTTTGAAATTTAGCTTGGAAATAACATTTTCCAATGTCTTTTCTGTTTTCTTCTACTCATTATACTGGATATAAATATCCATTTCTCCTTTGCGTTGAACTCTATCTATTCTTTCATGACTTCAAATAATTGTCATCCTCAACTGTGACAACTATACTCGTACGATGGATCTACCCATGCGTTCAGCACAGTTATACTCTCTTTTGCCAAATCCACACCATGCATAAGATTCTCGTTGCTAATGCGCATCGCGTGTAATGCGTATCCTACCTGGGGAAAAAACTTCGTAGGGGGCTAGACCTCTCTTCTCTCCTCCCCACACCCCTCACTCTCCCTCCCCTCGCTATTGTTGGTGGTCACCACCCTCTGAAGTTTAAAGGTCAACGACCAGCAGTTGCAGTCAAGACTGAGGTGTGGGATTGTCGCGCTCGATGGTGTTGCCACGAACTCTGATCACAGAATTTTTGTTTACCTTGTTTTCCCTGTGGTACGGGAAAATACAACTCTAAGTGGTTGGAAAAAGTTGGTGCACAGTCGGGAAAGCATTCCGCTCCGGTATTAATGTCCTGAAAAACATTCGGGAAATTAATTATTGATCCATTGGTCATGTACTTTTTAAAATTATAGAGTATAATGTATAGGTTCAATTTTCAGTTTTTTATTCTCGGCACCAATGATTTCTCACCAAAGTCAAAAGTTGTATGCACCAACTGTTTCCGACCACAGGGAGTTTTCAGGAGTTGATTTTTTGTTAATAGTCCATGGGACACTTGTTCCCAGTACGAAATGATTTAGCTTTCATCACGTAACATCCTTTCCTTCATTATTTATTTCCTTCACAATTTTTTTACTTCACTATTTCTTTGCTGTCGAATCTAATCTTTTCCATTATACTGACCACGTCCAATCCCAACCCTATAGTTTTATCCATTTAACCACGACATGAAACATCACTTCTTAGTCTCCGTCATATGTCATTTTTCCATGAAAACTCCAGCAATAGCATCCCATAATACGGAAGTTAGTGCAGCGCGTTGCATCAGAACGCCTGTAACAGAACAATCGTGAAAGATCAATCCCTTCAAGAAAAAGCAGCTCTAGCGATTCGACAGAAAAAATCCAACGACAATGCTGCTCGTCCCGCAAGCAGGCACCACAACCCCTGCCGTGCAACTCTCCTGGGGTGAATCCCAGAGGGTGCTTTAATTTGAGCAGGGGATTTGATCTCCTACCTGCTGTACCAACAAGTATATCTCATGATATTTGCGTGGTCAAAACTTTGTTGAATGTGGAGGCGAAAGATATTGATGTAATCGTTGAGTTTGAAGCAGTGTACAAATGGTTACAGGATCCTGCTCAGCTTTGATCAACCACCCTACCTCTTTCCCTCCCTCTACTTCCTTCCAAAACTCCAGCAGCATCTGGAAAGGTGAACTGCTCGCCGGCAGTCTGGTGGCCGCTTCCAGAGTCAGAGGTAGGTCTGGAACTGGTGGTGCTGTGGAGTCTTGTCGCAGGTGTGGTGTCTCTCGTTGCAAGGTGTGCTGTGGAGTCTCTTGTTGCAGGTGTGCTGGAGTGTCTCTTGTTGGGGGGTGCACTGAGGTGTCTAATCTTGGAGGGTGTGCTGTGGTATCTCTTGTTGCAAAGTGTCCTAACCAGGCAGTCAGAATATAAAGAAATAAATATATGAGAAACTTTAACTCAGAGGCACGTGTTACCGCTATCTGATACCGTTTCTGATAACCAGTGTCAAGGTTAGAGGGCTTGGCATTTGAGTGCAGCCACCGCCTAACGGTTGACACAAGTTCTACCTATCAAAACAGTGTCAGGTCCCCACCGAGCCGAAATTGTAAGGTATTAAGTACAAAGTGTAGAATGTAATCGTGAGTACACTTAAATCCATAAGTCATTTGATGCCAGGAGTAAATAATTTCTATGTCACTGTTGAAATATGGCATAGTCCAGATAGACTGTGAGATCATTCTGCATTGCCCCAGTGCACATTATTTGACAGGGAAAAGATTTCCAATAAGGGATTCTTATGCAACCTTTATCTGCTTCTTAATTTGGTGTGTTTGCTCCAAGTCACACACTCGGTATAGGTGTCTCTGCTCTATTTAACGTATTTTCATGCTGTGTGTCTCAAAAATATGGCTCAGTCATACGTCTCAGTGTTACTAGTTTTTATTTAGAATCATGCCTATTAGGTATTTATCTTTTAGTACAAAATTTGCGATGACTTTCTTGGTATCAATGTGGTTGTTGATAAGATTATGATAGGAGTAACCGGACTTTTATGTGCGCAGTATGTGCAGTTTCAGACGTGCAGACTCTGACAGCACATTCCAAGATTTCTTCTCACATTATCTAATATTGTAAAGATTTTAAAATAATTTCCATGTTTTTTTAATTTAGTGTGTCCTCTAAGTTACACACTGTGAGCATGTTTGCGTTTTTGTTGCGTACAGTTATGATTTTCATTTTCCTTTCATGAAGCTGAAATACAGCAGCTGTATGGCTCAAGGCACTATTCGTGCATTCATTTTAGTCTGCTGTATGCTTGAGTAATAGTTATTTTCAGTCTAAAATACTTTTCTCATGTAGTAGCACTCAGGCATTTAAAGCTGCAATGCTCATGATGCTTTTTCTTTGATATTGAAATCAATTTTCGTAAGTGTGTCGTAGAAGATAGCCGTAGAAGATAGTTCTAGTTTTAGCATAATCACTTTCTTTAGTATAAATAATATTTTTCTCAGATCATGAAGTAAATAAAATCGTCACCCAACGATCTCATCATTTATCCTACGGGCGAGTTATAGTCTCGGACACTACGTGTGCTATGGTGTCTCTTGTTGCAGGGTGTGCTGTGATGTCTCTTGTAGCAGGGTGCGCTGTGATGTCTCTTGTTGCAGGGTGTGCTGTGATGTCTCTTGTTGCAGGGTGTGCTGTGATGTCTCTTGTTGCAGGGTGTGCTGTGATGTCTCTTGTAGCGGGGTGTGCTGTGATGTCTCTTGTTGCAGGGTGTGCTGTGATGTCTCTTGTAGCGGGGTGTGCTGTGATGTCTCTTGTTGCAGGGTGAGCTGAATAGATTTTACAATGTTAGAATTGAATTTCCTGATGTCAAAGAAAGCTAATAGATAAAATAGATATTATTACCAACGACGCGTAATTAGATATTTTGCACTCATCAAGTGAACTCTTAGATATGCTACGGCATTGATATTAAAAGGAAGCTGACGGTTCCTTGATTTATACAACTGAAAAAATATCTGTGTTTATCTGTTCTGTACACTGCATCGTGACTACAAAGTTTTTTGGCAAACTAAATTGTTCAGTAAAATTTTATATTTTTTCAGTTGTATAAAACATAACGTTTTTGCTCAATCAAACACTCGCTCAATTAAACATTAGCCCAAATAAAAACATCTGCTCATCAAACATCTGCTTCTTGGAATTTAGCTCATACTTTTTTAGATGCAGAAGAAAGAATAATCAAATGAGTGTATCTTACGATTTGTGTAATAATTGTGTACTGTTAGTCCTGTAATAATTGTGTCATGTGAGTCGTGTAATAATTGTGTAGTGTTAGTCATGTTATAACTGTCTACCATATATCATATAATCATTGTGTATAAATAGTCATATAAATATTATCATTGTGTAATGGCAATCATGCAATTATTGTATAACGTGAGTCAGATACTTATTAACGCGCCAAAAATATTAACTGTGAGTATGTCTGCTACCCCTCCTCCTCTTCTTCTTTAATCGTAGTGTCTGTGCGTGGTTGAGGTGCATGTATGTGACTGATGTCATAACTTTAGACGGTATGGTACTTGGGTAGCATCCCAAGAACGGACTATAATCGGCTCGCTCCAGTTGCCATATTCTATTCTATCCTAGAGTAATGAAATCCTACATCAGTAATTTCCCATTCATAAAGGAAAAAGTAATGAAACCTCGTATCAATACTTACAAATCAAGCATTTGAACTACGGCTGCATGTGAAAAAAGTAATGAAAACCAACACCAGTAACTTAATATCCTCCCATGACCATGTCGTACGGATGACCTTAACATCAGTGTTTTTAATTCAAATTTTAGTGAGAATTATGGGTGCATAATTTATAAAATTGCTCTTTGTTTTTCTTCAGAGATATCAGTGACAATGTTGCATCTTCGCATCTTCACGCTGCTGTTGACAACTTTGCTTTCAGCAGCCCAGTTTGAGTGAGTATATCAGGTTATGGTTTAAGTTGTTTCAAAATGGCACCTAATGAATAAAGAGACGTAATTTATGAACATAATTAATGAAAATTTTAAAAATTAGTGTCTGTATCAACTCGAGTTCGGCATTAATTTAAATTTGAGCTTGATTTACTTGCTTTTGAGAGCAGTCATAATACGCTAAAAACATTTAAATTTAAGTCAGGAATGACAGTGTATACGAGTATATAGTGAACATGTTATACCTCTGTTAAATTCAATAATAGAAACATTTCCTTTGCATGCGGACAGAGCCCCCAATCCATGGACATGGCGCTGTGTTCCTCAGGAAGGCAAAGACGCGTTGTGTGTCAAAGAGAAAGCTCTGGCCAGCACAACTGGCACCGAAAGCCTTGCTGCTTGCCAGCTTACCTGTGGTAAATACGGTGCATTATGGCCTGAACCTCAAAACGCTTCTATTGGTTCAAAAGTGGTATACTTCTTACCTGAAAATATTTTTGAAAATATCGTGGCTGAAGAATCAGATGCCGCCTTGATCTCCGAGGCTCTGAAGATTTTCAAGGACAATTTGAACGCCTACAATCCTGACTATAAGAATGGAACCGTATCGTGGCCTCAACCGGGGAGTGAAACTTCTAACAAATTGCAAATAACCATCGAAATTGAAGGACCTTCTCAATCTTATCTGACACTAGACAACACTGATGAACATTATTCTTTATACGTAGAATATCTTCCGTCAACTGCAACCATCATAGCCCAGATACGAGGAAAAACATTCTTTGGAGCCCGTCACGGACTGGAGACTTTGAGTCAACTCATTGATTTCGAGGAAGATCAAAATAGCCTCATGATAGTGGACATTGCTGACATCAGCGACCAGCCATTTTTCGCATACCGGGGGTTGCTCGTTGACACTTCTCGTAACTTTATCTCTATTGACGCCATCAAACGAACAATCGATGGAATGGCCGCTAGTAAACTAAATACTTTCCACTGGCATATCACAGATTCTCATTCTTTTCCTATGGTCCTTCAGTCCCTCCCGAAGATGGCATACTACGGGGCATACTCTGCTCGGCAACAATATCAGCCAGAGGATATTCGTCAGCTAGTTGACTACGGTCAAGTTAGAGGGGTCAGAGTATTACCAGAATTTGATGCTCCCGCCCACGTAGGCGCTGGTTGGGAGTGGGGGCCCCAAGAAGGGTTAGGAGACCTCGCAGTATGTGTCAACCGGGTAAGTACAAGGTGTTTAATTTTGCTTGCAAGTCGGAACCTTTCGATGTTCGATATCAACTAAATCTTTCAGTCTTAAACCGAAATACTTATCTTTCACGTGTGCACATGTTGTAGCACGAATACATACATGTGTAGATACCACAGACATGAGCTCGACTTCATGCCTTACTTGAAATTTCAGGCTCAAGTTTCTGTCTTTGCCGACTACGTAGGGGGATTTTCCTTTCAATGATTGAACATTCTCAACTTCTCGCACTCTATTTTTGAACAGAATGAAGATGAAGGTTACGTAAACATGCGATGTCATACATATGTAGATGTAATCATTTAATATCGTGTTTTCCAGGAACCATGGCTAGAATACTGCGTAGAACCGCCGTGTGGGCAGCTAAACATCGCAAATGAGAACATTTATCCTGTTCTGGGAAAAATTTACACAGAAATGCTTGAGATGTTTGGACCCGTTGACTTGTTCCACTTTGGAGGCGATGAGGTGAGCGAAAATCTTATAAACTGTGAGCGAAAAACGATGCTTATTATTTTGAGCTAGATTTTGAGTTTTAATCGAAAAGTTTTACAACCGTTATTTTGGAGATATGGACATGTACGGTGACTTTTGTTTAACACTTAATACCTATAATATTTTTTCCCTGAAACGCTCTTAGGAACTCTTATTTTTGCAGGTGAACTTGAATTGCTGGAACACCACGCAAGAAATCGTTGACTACATGACAGCAAACAATCTGGGCGTTGAGGAAGACTCGTACTATAGTCAATGGAGCGCCTTCCAGGATCGTGCGTATGACTTGCTTACGGAGGCAAACAACAACGTGCAAATTCCTGGCATTGTATGGACTTCGCATCTCACGGAAAAAGGTCATACAGATTTATATCTGGACCGGAACAAGTACATTATTCAAATCTGGTCCACTGGAACTGACCCGCTCATAAAAGAACTTTTAGAAAAGAATTTCAGAGTAATATTCAGCAACTACGATGCTTGGTACCTTGACTGTGGGTTTGGTGCTTGGGTTGGTGAAGGAAACAACTGGTGCACTCCATACAAAGGTTGGCAGGTGGTGTACGACAACAGCCCTACCCAGATTGCTCTCAACTTGACCCAAGCTGCTGACCTCAGTTTGATTCTGGGCGGAGAAGCCGCGTTGTGGACTGAACAAGTCGACTCGGAGAGCGTCGACGGCAGGGTGAGCAGTTTTGACATGAAAAACGGTATGATATTCACTTAAAAAATACAGAGAAAAAGAGTCTGGTTGTTTTTTCTAAAATTGTGGGGTGTTTAGAACATTACTAAGAGTCCGAGGAAATTAATGAATGTATGTTGATTAATTAAACATTAATGGATCGGTTAATAATGAAATATTTGTTAAGTTTTCAATCACACAAATACTTGAATCGTTTCTACACTTATTTTACTTGACATATAGAATATCAAAAGTTATCCTGCACATGAATGCACACTCTGGGAATTAACAGTTACAGTAAAAGCTGTCTACTTCCTGTTGAAAACACGGATTTTCTAGTGAAGAGATAGAAGAAAGTTTAAGGAGGCTCGAACAAATATCTATTTTAACAGTTGGAGATTAGCCTAAAGAATTGCTTCGATAGCGAGCTGAAGAAATAGTGTGCCTGGCAATGTACTTTTACTCGTCCTTAATTAAAATGTGGAAAACGAGGATACATGGAGAGCTTACATATTGCGTAAAAAATATTATACAGGGTACAGCAACATAACTTCCTTTTTCAAAGCAAAACGCATTTAAAAAAAGAAGTTATATTGAGTTTAGGTATGCTTCTGTAGTAGTCGTATATTTCTTAATTAGTGAGGAACTATTAGCTCAGCTGTCATCGTCGTCGACTAAAACCACGCAGAACCAGTCTGTGATGTTCGAGTAGTGCTGTTGTGTGGTCTGTTGTGTTGGGAGCTTTCGCTGTCGTTGGAGAAAGTTCATGGTGTCATTGTTATTAACGTCACTTTTTTGAAGTGCTTGCATGACTCTTAAAGTGGTTGAATTAATATGAGGTTAGTGCTTACCTAAAGAATTAATATATTCGGATCATTGGAGTGTTCTTGACTCAGAGGTGTTGTCGTCTATTGTATCATCTGGATCTACACTCTGAGTACAGTTCTGTAGCTCAGAATACGAAAGCTATAACTTTTTACTCTATAGAAATATCAAATATCTTTTATTTCTATGGCAGCTGTGGCCCCGTGGAGCAGCGCTGGCTGAGCGTCTGTGGACTAACCCAGACCACGGGTGGAGGGATGCAGAATACCGCATGATTCATCATCGCCAACGCCTTGTGAAGCGTGGCGTGAGAGCTGACCGTCTGCAGCCGGAGTGGTGCCACCAGAACCAGGGGCTCTGTTACTTAAATTAGAAGTACACGAGCAAGGAACTGCTTGAGTGCTGTCATTCAGGAGTAGTGGTCGGAGACAAGGAAATATGCTGTCGCCTTACTCTTGAGACTCGGGCATCAGGCGTGGTGGTCAGACTTGTAAAATATGTCCTGGCATTAACTATCGGTAGTCAACATCCAGGCTTCACAGGGGGAGTAAAAATAAAATGAAGAAACCATTGAAGTGTGTTTTTTCTACTACCCATCTTAATATCAATTTCATGAGAACATATCGCTAAGCTCCAGCAAAAGACGCACACCAGTGAGAAGATCAATTTCACTGAATGACCAACTCAAAAAATACTGATAAGACGCTGCACACACTAACTTTGAAGAAAAAAAATTAGGACTGAAATTGACGTCCTGTTTGTGCACCAACCGTTTCCGAAAAGGATCATCATACATTACAACATTACACAGTACACAGAGTCTGGTTCTATTCTAAACGCTAACGTCTTAAGATTAGTGATGATGCTCACGTCCTCTGTGATACGACTTGATGTAGAGACTAATAAGGGGGCTAAATACGCCCAATGCAGGTCATAACTCTTTGTGTCATTTGTTGTAGTAGGAAGGACGTGGATCTCTTTAATTAATGATCAGGCAAAAGCTGACTACGGCGATTATGGGATTTAAACTCGGATCTCTTGGATAGCACAGTAGGACACTCGCCACGTAAACACTGTGTGGAAAAAAACGATTAGATACAAATAAAAAGATACCCAACGTAAATGAACTAGGACTTTAGATAAATATATCTATCGAGAGCAGAAAATACAAGTAAATCCACTTTATTCCGACATTTCATTCAGTACATGTATGTATTGGGATTGGGGTCTCCCTTTTTAACCCTGATATCTTAAAACTAATGATAATGTACCTAGCGACTGTTCCCGTCCATTGTACAACAATTTGAAGTATAGACTCCTAAGAGTGCTGGATAAGTTTCACGGAAGGTGATAACATAATTTTTCGTGTCGCCTGTTAAAATAGACGTGAATGGCTCGTTAAAATGAGCGCAAGGAAATAACAGAGAGAATCACATAGTTGCCTAACTGTCCATAACTAGAACGTAAATGCATTATATAGGAGTAGAACGGACCTATTTATGGACGTAAATATAACAAGAAGTCACATTTATATTAAATGTTAGTTATATTGATGACCACGATAAATACGAGGGACATTCAAAAAATGCGCGGAATTTTGAAATTCTTTATTAATTTTTCTATACAATGGATATATTTTTCAAGGTCGATGCACTTTTCTAAGGGGTGTTTCCATCATTTTAGACCATTTTTGGAGAAATCTGCAGACCTCTTTATGAGCCATGTTTTTGCTGCGTGTTTTGCTTCATCAGTGCTATTAAAATGGACGTCTCTGAACTGTTCTTTGAGTTTTGAGAACAAAACAAAATCAGATGGGGTTTGGTTTGGGCTATAAGGTGGATGTGGCAGCAATTTCCATCGAAATTCTCTCAAAACTTCTTTTGTAACGCGTGAAGAATACGCTGGGGCATTGTCGTGGTGGAAGAGGATTTCACTATGGAGCTTTCCTGGACGCTTTTTAGTTAATTCTGCTCTCAATTTCCTCAAAACTTCTACATAATAAGCTCCTGTGACAGTTTTTTTGACCTACATGTACAGCTCCTTCAGAGTTCCAGAAAATGGTTGCCATTACCTTGTTGACAGACCTCTCAGATTTAAATTTGATTGGGCTAGATGATCCGCGTAGAAACAAACAAACTTCATTTCCAATCGAGTACACAGTACATATACATTAATACATTGGTTTTTCAAATTCTTAAGGTTAACATTCTAAGAGTAGGGGTGATGGTGAAGCTCCATGAGACGAAATCCCGGGAGGTTGAGTGCTTCGCGGGTTGAGTGTACGGCGCGGCGTTTGAGAAACAACTCGTGTCCATTGCCGGGTTCGAACCCACAGTCTTTCTGCATGGAGCAGAGACCTGATACACATCACAGGATGTAAACCACTCGATCACGGTGGCTACAGGATCATACTGGTAAACTTGTTTCATCCCCAGTCATGATTCGACTGAAAAAGTTGTCTTCATTCAATTCTGGTCAAAATTGCCGTTGACAATTCACTTCTAAGATATAGCTGATCTGGGCGCAACGCTTTTGAGACCCATCGCGACAAAAGCTTGCTGAGGCTTAAATCGTCCTGCAGAATCGAATGGGCTGAACCAACGGATATGACCATAGTTTGAGCTATCTGGTAAACTGTCAATCTCCTATGTTCTTCGAATCAGCTCCTAACAGCATGAACATTTTCAAAAGTTTTCGAGGTTTTGGTCTCCCACGACCGTCATCATCTTCAACAGATTTTCTACCATCTCGAAATCTTTCAATCCATTTGCAAACGCAAGTTTCTTCGGAGCACGATCCTCATAAACATTCTGCAAAGCTTGAATGATATCCGTTCTTTTACAACCAAGCTTTACTAAAAATTTTATGTTGGTTCTTATCTCAAAATCCTCACGTTCCATGGGACAAAAACTACCTTCTATCAACTATCACCTCACGGCTTTGCTTCAAGCGAATACTAATTGCTAGCTACCGTTAGATAGCCAAGATTATGCTCTTTCTGGCTGACATGTTCGAACTTCGAATA
>VCRD01001700.1:21279-74581 GCA_006783055.1 Trinorchestia longiramus | reverse complement strand
GCCCCTCGCTCGAGGATGCGGGCCTCAGCGAGTAAAACGCCCGGCGCCGCTGAAGGGCGGCTCCCCCTGGCCGTGACCGCACACGGGCCAGCGGAGAGCCAAGCCTGTGTCACTCGTGCATGCAGCTGCTGCACACGAGTGCCAGCGCTCAGCTGCTGCAATTGAATAATTGCTGTGGAAATTAAGACGTGCCTGACTGTAGAATGAATTGTGCACCTGGAACCACTATGATCTTGCCATGAAGCCCACAATGACTTTCAGTGAGGCTCGTCGCATGAAAGTGTCGTAGAATCTAGAAAAATATACGTAATGTATGAACGAATCTTTTTCTGATAATTATTTGTCAAAAATGCTAATATTTCATATTTATTACGTATATTTTTCCGAGTTTCATGACAGAACTTGTGTTGCCAGCCCGCCCTTCTTCCTCTCATCCAGTTCCTCTCTAGTAAGCACAGCACAAAGTGAGGAACTGATGACGTATTATTGGTTTGTTCGGAAAGTCCGTACGGTTTTTTTTTATTATTGGAGCACAGCACCTTGCATGACTTTTATATCTTTTACAAAGTGAAGAACTCGTGTTGT
The DNA here is from genome assembly GCA_006783055.1 of Trinorchestia longiramus. Taxonomy (NCBI): domain Eukaryota; kingdom Metazoa; phylum Arthropoda; class Malacostraca; order Amphipoda; family Talitridae; genus Trinorchestia; species Trinorchestia longiramus. The sequence continues at coordinate 73,996 of VCRD01001700.1, read as the reverse complement.
ATGCATACAACCATCTTTCATCGTTTTTATGCCCATAGTACAAGGTGCAGCAACATATTTCCCCTTTTTCAAAACGCTTTGCTTTAAGAAAAGGGATAAATGTTGCCCCACCTTGTATATGTGTTGTGACTTAAGTTCTATTAACGTTTCTCTATGATATCTACAGGATATGCAATGTCCTCGATAGAGCTCTGTCAGGGATGAAAGTTCAATTGCAACTCCTGCATCTGAGGTAAACTTGAGTAAATTTTGGTCCGGATGCGCTTAAGAGTCATGAAGTAGAGCCATCAGGCAACACGAGTCGTATCTGTAAATTGAATTTCGGAGAAAACACGAGACCACATCGTGGGTTTCTGTTGTAAATTTAGTATATGAAAATAGGAGACCCATAGTGCTGGTCTTATAAAATACTCACGCGTGTTGAAATATTGGGTCTTTTCACCTGATTCTTTTTTTGGATTTGTCCTCAATAAATCCTTTCAAATGATAAAAAAATCTGCGTAGACTTTCTGGACTTGTCCTTAGTGAGGTACCCAAAGATGGCATCGGATTTATATGTATTCACGGTTAATTAAAACGCGTTTTCATTACTATATCGCTACAGCGCAGTTCTACTCCATCATATAGTCTCTATTACTTAAAATTATAGACGTTCGTAAATGCGAACACAAATGCCTTCATGTTGACATTTGTTTGTTTCTGTGATTACTAATAAAGCTAAATTTTTGTTCATTTAAATACGTTATGGCCTGAGAATTGTGACTTATAAATCTTTAGTTTGTCAATAATTACCATGCCATTTTTAGGGCCTATTGTTCTCTCCAACTCGATAGTGACCAGAAATTCAAATCTTGAATGTGTACGCCAACCTTACTCCGTCTTTGAAAGTTCTCCACTTTGGAGATCCTAACCTCACTACACTTGTGGAAATTCTAACCTCACTCTGCTTGTCGAAATTCTAACCTTACTACTCATAGTAAAATTTTTTACTTGCAGAAATTATAACTTAACTTTACTTTGTGGTATTCTTCGTAGTATCAGTATTGGTTACTACACTCAGGATTGTTTATTTGGTCGTTATCGGGGAGAGAACCTTCGTGACCTCGACTTGAAGTTACTTCTATGTTTTATCCATAACCCAAACAGTTGCCAGTAGGTTATGTTTATTACTGTGCTTGTAAAGTTTGTCCCTGGTTAGTTTTTGTCCGTATGTGCATATCCCCATAAAATCATGTGGCTCCCTTTGGTTTCTTATAAAATATATTCAAAGTCAAACAAGGTTTTATATTTTTCTGTATTCTTTTATGGAAGATTTTCAATTGATAGCCAGGAGAGCTGTTATTATCCAAACTTCAATAACGAGAAACCCTGCTCTATGTTGATTCTCTGTATTTATTAACAGATGACCCTGCTTCATTTTAAACCTTTTCAAATCAGCGGCCCTTGTGCAAGTGGTAGTCTGACTTCTTTTGCTTGTAGGGTAACCTCATCATGACGTGTCCATGTACATTGCCATCATCTTGTGATTCCAGGGATGTAATGCTACGCAGCCTATCGCCTGCGTTCCAGATATCATCTTGTAAAAATACTACAGAATATAGTACTTCACCAGATATTTGACTATCTGTCAGTTGTAACTAGGTCCATAGTCTCAACAACACCTTTCACATATAGGATTCCTGAAATACACAAGTGCAAAATGTGATTAAAAACTTTAATCAATACAATAGAACACATCTTAATAAAATATCTTATCAATTGCATTTGTAATAAATTTTTGAAAGTGTAAAGGGACTTTATGGTCGCCATGTAAATCTCCAATTCGTAAACCACGCCAAGAATTACCGTGCCCTCTTTAGGATTCAACGTGCACTTCTTAATGTGCTCTCAAAGTTTCGACTGTTAATTTCATGATCTGGGAGCATTTTGATGAAGTGATACCCATTATTGATAGAAGGGAGAATAATGACTAGACTTGCGTTTTGAAACACGGACTAAGTAGGTTGTTACTTGATGCCGTGCACCCGATGCCTGACTGACCCTATCAGATTCTCATGAGAGGCATCTAGGTCATGATTAACGTAGGTCTGTGCACGTTGTAATGAATCATGCCTGATAGGTTTCTAACCATTCCTTTCATGGTACAACGCGGCCATAATCGTTTACTGTGAAGGGTGTACACGAAAACGCTTCCAGATTTAAAGTTGGGACAACATGCAACTATTGTACATCGTTTTCAGTATGCATCTTCAGGTGCCGAATTTTATTAAGTTTCATCTGTTATAGGTTAGCACTAAAGGCACTCGGTGAACGTGACTGTGGTTATTCGGAAAACATCGATGCCAGAGTCCAGTTCGGTCCAGACTCTCCGCTACATGTGCATATAGAGTGATCATGCTAACTGCTTCAGATAATGAATTTTTGAGCTTTTCCTGGGTTGCAGATACTGGTAGTACATAACTTTATTTTTCACGTTCTTTGAAAGGAGGATATCACAAGTATTTGTCGAGTGACATGGCAGGCCGCTTACAGAACATCTCATCATCGTGCCTAGTACGACCTAACTCCCTGGATGGCAGGTGCTCTTTGAGAAATCTGTTGACAGCGAGATGGCAGTTCAACGGAGCACTATCTTCTTGGAAAAGGTACCTCCTTTAGCAAGAATTGCACAATACTTCAGCCTGAAAGATCGTTGCATGAGAACTGAATTCTGAAGTCACCGATTATGAGTATAAGAGTTGAATGAAACGAAGCTGCATTCCGCTAACGTCAATTATTTGTTGTTCTGTCAGTTTTTACACTTCGCGGACAGTTTTGACTTCGCGAACAGTTTTTACACTTCGCGGACTGTTTGGGGACGGTCATCTCAAGATTTCATTACACTTCTCTGGATTTTAGGTCAAAGATGTCTAATCCGAAAAGCGAAATAACTTTTTGGGGAATCTTTAAATTGATTGGTCAATATTTTCGAGTTGCCTCCGATAGAATAACTTGAAAAAAATCGTGGAATGTTTTTGTGGACACCCATCACTTACATGATTTATGACGTTGCTGTTACTTGCTTTATTAGTTTAGAGGTTACAGTGACGTTATTACTTGTTCGTTCATGTTTCATTGTTTGTTCGTTTTTGGTGACATGCTCAAACGCGTGTATGATATGTGGTGAATAATTTTTATATGGTTTTAACCTTGATTCGTTTTTGGCGTTACGCTTTCATTAATAAGGCATTAAAGCATGCCCAGATTTGACTCTTGTCTTGATTATTATTTTTTCTCTAAGGGAGCATGCAAACGTCTATCACTGTTGTATATGAACGTAATTCCTACCTGGTTTCCCGTATTTGCCTTTTGTTCATTTAGATTGTAGTTTTTAGATCTTGGTGTGGTTTTAAAATATGGGTTAATTAAGATATTTAGTCACATGGTTCATGGTGTCTTTCAGTTTTAACATGTGAAGTTTGTGCCATTTTGGATGCATTTCGTTTTACTGGGAAAATTCACTCTTCGATTATTATTTTTATTCTTATTCTTTCTCTTTTGTTTCTATTTCTTTTTCCTTCATGTCGCAAAACTCGAGTGAGTTTTTTATAACAATACGGAGACTACTTGGTCGCTCATTTACTTCGCGAATATTGCTAGTTCGACGTCAGAATCTGAACTTTTCAGACACTCCAGCCTCCATTCGTTAATTCTGTCTGTAGACCTGAACAACCGCAACGTGTGATATTTTCTCTGTTCGACCTAAAGAAATGAAGATATCGCAGCTCTTCTGTTTTCCAGCATATTTACTAATTTTCTTACGAAAAGGCCCTATCAATGCGAATATTTTCTCGTTTTTTGCTCTTACTGTGCTTAAGTAGGGCTATAATAATTAGGTAGTTCCTGTGAAAATTCCATGGTTTAGATGTGACTAATTTGAAATAATTATAAAGAAGAATGTATTGAAGATTTACGACAAATTGTTGTTATAAATGAATAGTTTTCATAAATGTATACAGAACATCCATTCTGTATCTTTTCTACCGGTAACATGGCCATGTGGGAAAAGAAGGCTAATAACGGGGAAACTAGCGTAATTTATAGTAATCCGGTGCCTTTGATATCCACAATACAATGCTTAAAATACATGTATACCCTTTCTGACTTCAGGTCAATAATTTTTCTTCAGTAATAGATTTAAAGAAATGGGACGGATACACTGACAGAATTTTATAAGTAAATAATAATGCAATATTTGCAAATAGGTCACTTTTGTTACATGTAGTCTTGTAATTTTTCTAGAGATTAGAATCAATACTAAATATTGAGCGTTCTTGTGATTTATTAATAATTGGCTGTGATAATGCGACAATAAATAAATTAAGACTTGGTTTTTGTTTTAAAAATCGATTTACTGGGAGCTGTGAAAAATTTAATAAATATTTTTATTTATTTTAATTGCCTCTGATCATTACTTCAGCATAGTTGTGTACGTTGTTCAGGTTGTGTGGGGGCTTAATGTAATCTACGGTCCTAAACAATACTTTTCATACATTTGGTGGTAGCACACCAGTACCTGACTTCAAAACTTTTAGTTTTCTTCTAAATTTACTGTTTCATACATTTTGTTTAACGTTATGATTAAGTCTATTGCTTAATTACATTTGTTTTAATTATAACTTTCAACAGCAGTGTCAGCGTGAGGTATTTCTTAAGTACCGGCTTGACCGGATACCTAACTGGGTGGTAACCTAATCTTTGAGTTCATCCACACCAGAGATAAATCTCGTTTTTTATTTGAAATCGCCAAGATATCGGAATTTAACGCTCATTTACAACGTAAAATATTATAAACAAAATTTTTTGGATCACGGTACCTCAAAGGTATTATTTTTCATTGATACTCATTGTATATATTACTTATGGTTTGAATTGTTTTGTTTATTAATTCCCGCCAAAAATTGTTTGACTAGCATCGAGGATCGACAAAAATTTTAATTTTTGGCGAAAAGCTCTTTCTTCTAATTTTTCTTCAGAACCTTCTACAATTACCTCGAGTTGATTAACAGGAATTTGTTATTTTAGATACGCATTCATTTTCTGAACATATTTTGTGAAATTATAATGAACTATTAAGGAGGATTTTGCGGCATTTTAGTTAACTTTATTAGTGTTTTATTTTGTGAAGCAACTGTTGTATGTTATTTTAATTTATTTTTAATTTTTAATTGATCGTTCACGTTGCTTGTAATGACTAGTTTAACGAAGTGGTGCTGTCCAGGATATGCCTGTATGCATCGAAAAATTCCAATCCTGTGATGGTAGGATGAAGTAAAATATCTTTAATTTTATTATACTTCAAGTAGAGGCTCACAGGGGCGTTTCGATGAGCTTGATGATAGTCTAGTCTTACTCCGTGCGTCCAGCGCTGCAGCATGCTGGGCGTGTTTCTCGTCCACCGATAATTAGGCACAAATGGACCAAGGTTGCTACTAGAATTGAACCCGGGTCTTCCCTCATCACAAGCAGGATGCTTGGAACTCGGCTGCTGTCGTGCTATCTTAGCAGCATGGAAAAAATAAAAAGATCTTCATTTTGTTTTTCGGCTCGTGGCAAAGTTTCTCTTTTGGCAGTAATTTTTCCTAGTTTCATACTCAAGTCCATATTTATTGCTTAGGTCATACCATGTTCCCCTTGGTGATGTTTTTGCACTCGATTTATACTGTTTTTGTTTACTCATTTCTCAGCTCAATTTCTCATTATCTGTCCGGCTCTATTTCTCGTTTTTCAGCTCCTTTTTTATTTCATCTAGAATTATATTTTCCAACTTTTTCCATGCAGCAACTTATCGTAAACATTCCTCATTTTATTATTTACCACGTATTCTCAATTAGGCGCTCTTCTCTTTCTCTCCAGAATTAGTGAAATTTTTTTTGCCAGTAGTACTTACGTTAAGTTATCTTCTGTGTATACCTTATTTTCGTGTACCGTTAGAATGCAGAATTAACCCTTTAGCGACGAAAAGGACCATACGGTCCTCTTTTACGGTCTTCGGGAGAATTGTTCTAATAATTAAACAGTGAGCAATATGAGGTTGCTACTAGGTTTGAACGCGGCGGCATGTTACAGCGTCGTTCTTTTGGCTACCTGGCTCTCAGCGTGCTTCATTGCATCAGTGTACAGACGGTCTTTGTGAGCTTAAGCGTAGCAACTTGAAAAAGAAATTTGTCGCTAAAGGGTTAAAATGTCAAGTTGCGAAGACTGTCGACGCTTATTGCATTAAATTGTTCAGCCGTGTTGGGTGAAATTGAGTTCTGTTGACACCTCATCCACCTTATTGAAGGACATTGTTGTGAAAAGTATTGGTGCTCAGTGAGCTGTCGTCAGACCAGCTTGGTCGACTGGTATCACCAGCTTGGTCGACTGGTATCACCAGCTTGGTCGACTGGTTATCACCAGCTTGGTCGACTGGTTATCACCAGCTTGGTCGACTGGTGAGCGAATCTGCTTCCGAGCGGAAAGACCCGGGTTCGAATCCCGCTGCCGACATGGTTGACGTGGCTAGAAATACGGCATGAGACTTGGGTAAACAATCGAATAATTATCGAAGTAATTATCCGACCCAAGAATGGGCCCAAAGGTTCGTTCCTATAGCCTCATTCTATTCTATTCTATTCTATATCTTTTGTCTGTTTCCACATGGCTGTTTTTGAGACGTCCTCGGAAACGGGTGTGAGCTAGCGGTTCACTACTCCCCTGTTCAGTTTACATTCCTCAAGATTCCCTCTAAACATTCCTAGCTACTCACCGCAATGTCAGTAACGTTTCTGGGAGTATCTTGTGGGTCCTGTTAGCATACTTTCCTTTTTTGTCAAATTACTGTGTCGTTGGTTCGCAGGATGTATGAAATTATACACAAATGTTGCGGTTCCTTTTTCACGTATTTTTAGAGAATTTCTTGACTGTTCTGTTAATTGCGTTGACCAGCACCATAAATTTCTATCACATGATACCATGAATATTACTTTCCTGAACTTTGGGCAAAATTCGTCTTAATATTCTGTGGAGATTGTTCGCCATGAAGAGTTGTTCTCGTCGAATTATCGTATTTTCGGGACGTTTCTATTGATCGCTTAATCCTTTAATTTCCACGTAGAAAGTTTTTTAAGCTTTACTTCGATTCATATTTTAAAAAGTTTAATAAATTCATGATTTACAGAATTTCATTTCTGAACAATTTGTTATTTTGGGATTTTATTCTCTAAAATTATCTGAGAGCTTAGTTTTTGTACTGTACTCAAAAGCCAGAAGTTGTTAATGCTGCTAACTAAATACTACTGAAACTGAATCTATTTGTTTATTTCTACGACGCCGTGTTCATTCGTACAAAAGTTGGATAATGACGATGCTTTATTCAGTAACTTTCTTAGGCAATATTTTGTAGAGACGAGCATCTTTAAAACTACAATGTAATAAGGCCCTTGAATGAAAGGAAAGCCTCCTTATCCCTAGCATTCTGAATGCTTTTCGGATTCATTGTATCATTAAATTTGTGTGGAGGCTTGCACTGTCCCTACCACCAAGTTGTTTATTTTAAATGTGAATTAAACTTTTTATTCATCGTCTTGCGTCAGCTACTGGCCACGATCACAGTGAGATACTGCAAAAACGTCCCCCATTTCGTCTCTGTAGGTGGCATGGTAGTAATCATGGTCATTCTGACACACCTGCTGCCGAGTCGGCAGCACTGCCTGTCGAGGATCTGTTATGAGTTTTTAGTGTTAGGCGAATAAAGATAGGCATGGTATACCTATTTTAGGTTCTACATACTTTCTTTTCCCTTGCCAACTCCTGTAAATGTTTGCCAATGAGAATACTACGATATCAATTTGTCTAATGTCCTTTTATTTTGATATAAGTTCTACGAACTACTGAAGTATGTAAACCTTGTCTACTCAACTAAATGATATTAATGTTCGGCCTAGTGAGCAACTAGCTTCTGAAGATGCGTTAGACTCCATCGTAAATTTCATTTATCGAAATAAATCAGCAGATTCAACAGTACAGTGGAAAAACTCAACACTTACTCAACTTCACAGCTCTGCTTCTGTATGAGCTAATTTCCTCTTCAGTGTAGAAGATTAGAGAAGTCTGGCAGAGTCCTAATGAAAGCAGAGTCGTCCCCGGTGTACACACGTCACAAGTCTTCTGGTAAAGGTAAGTCATAATCTCTCTGTGACTCGAAGTCGACGCAAATCTTGTCACAAGAAGTTCTACCCATTCCAATTTGAAATCAGTAAAGTTAAATTGAAAATGAGTAAAGCTCAATTAAGAATGAGTTTAATTTTAAATGCGGAAGTTCAATTTGAAATAAGTTCAGTTCAACTTCAATTGTTTTGAATGAGGTTACTTGTTAGCTGAACTTGACTTGTTTTCAATACTAGTTAAAATAGTATAGATATGTAAATCACTTGCATACATCCAAGTAAGGATGTGGTCCATGTTCTGTGGCGCTCAGGTCCAAACTGTATCCATTTGAACAGATGAATTCTATGAATTTCTTTTGTATTATTTTCGTAAGATTTTTCCATGGGTTGTTATCGATCACTAGCCGGAGATGTGTATGCCACATGTACAGAGTTTGTACGTAGAACTTTAGGATATACTGTATTCATTTTCATTATTTGAGAAGAACACAGGAAATTTGGTGAAAGACCATGTATTTCAGTACTCGTATAGGTAATTACTTTGTCGAGTGTTTTGCACACCGAAAGATTTGGAGGGCAAAGACTTAGTATCCCGAAGAATATTGTGTTAATTCGCGTTACCGAACGAGTAATGTATTTTACGAATGATTCATTTTTTATTACTGTTACTTAAAACAACTGCGTGAAATCTTTTTTCGTACCTTCAAGGTTTCCCCAGTTGCTGCTTCATGCGTGGAAATGATCGAGACCAAACTGGTTAGTAAACTTCTTTAATAATTCGACTGCCTCGAGTCCAATGAAGCCACGTTTTGTACAACTAGATATGATATGAAAACATCATTAATTCAGACTTATTCATTCGTAGTTCTGGTCGTAACCGGGTTCCTCAAATGCTGAGCTCTCAAATTGTTGTTTCCTAGGCGGTTAGTAACCTACAGACGCACACACACGAGCACGTTTCCGAGTTTTTAACATACCTGCCGGGCGCTCGTCTCAGTTAAACTTGGATGGTCAGTTCAGTGCACATGTGGAGCCCGTGCGTAACAGAGGCGAACGTATGTATGTGGCCCTCGCTGTGGTACATTATTTTATGTAAAGTCCGGGCAGCATCATAGCAGATCTGTTTAAGTGACGCTGTCTTTTGTTACTCATGTGAATTTTTATTACTTGAATGAGCTATCTCGAAGCGTGAAAGATTTCCCAGTTGATTTTGAACCGGCATCGTTGCAGCTGAAACAAACAAAAAATAAAATTTTACACGTGTCATTTTTTAAGTGCGTTGAATAATTTTGATTAAAGAATTAGAGTATTTTTGGCAACCATATTATTACATCAAAAAGGTTAATGAACTCGGGAGGAGGAAAAAGTATCATAAAAAATTAACATTATTTGTGATCAATTGACTAGGGTTCTTGACACTATTCGATCATTCCTAATCTTAACGTCTATTTTGTGATATTTAAGAACAGTTTGATGCAAAAATAAACTTTTCGCCAAAAATTTTGGAAGTAGAATAAAAATTTGCTCATGTAACTTTAGCCATGTGAGAGAACGCAATTTCTCTTATGCTCACACATCGCATGTATTTGATTTCGAATTATAAATATATAATTTTTAAAGATGTATCGATATGTTCCTTGATGTCACCACTCGTTCAGTGACTTTTTGAATTCTCTGACTGAGAAGTTCTTGTAAGATGCACCTGTCTTGATGTTATAATAAGTCAGGCTATGTCTGACAACACGACACTAAAGTTGAATATGTATTCACAGGGTCCAGTTTGTGTTCAGTTTTAGTGAACGTGTTTTATTATTATTGTGATTTATCCTCCTGTACTTTTACATTAAGGAAACGTACTGCTATTTTTAGCTCTGAATATTGATAGCGATGTATGAAAAGGTTCACCGTATGGCAATGACAGTCAATTACATCACTATGCAGTAGTCACCAACATACTCGATACAAAATGGGTACACTAGTTTCAAGTGTCACAAAGAAATATGTTAAAAGTAACTTGTCGCCTGTACTAAATGAGTGTGGCTTTTATTCATAAATTGAGCTAGATCATTATAGACTCGGCCAAACCATTATCTACTCAGACTATACACATCAAGTGGATAATGGGTGTTGCGTCGTCCTTCATATCCTAGTAGAGATTAGAATAGCGCAGTAAACTAACTCGAGTTGATGCAGCTGCCGTAGCTCTGAGCGTAGTGAACGAGGATTCTTGTTTAGTGCAATTATTTTATCAGCTGTGTTATTTTTTATCAACCACAAGTGTCATCGAGTCCAAATATTGCATAGGCGGATAATTATTGTCGAGTGCAGTTTTCCTCTTTCAATTATAAAGGACTTGAGTAAAAACCAATTGTTTGCGAAGCATGTGTGCGAACTTTTTGCTATAAACATACATGTTTTGTGGGTACCAAGAACTTATCAGTTTTACCTTGAACTTATCTTTGTTTAGTTCACATGTTCAGTGGATACGGTCATAGGATTTTTGAAGTAGAATTTCGTATTAATCATTCATTTTGTTTTTTACAGAATAATATTTATGTTTTAAAAGTAAGAGCTCTTACAGCATGGCTTGCCCATTCGCTTCAAACAAGTAAGTTCACACGGAATATTATTTTAAGCTTCGTTACAAAGAATATTTATAGGATTGTCCTGAAATTGGTAATATGAACTCGGTACTGTGTTGTTAAAAATGATGACTTGCTTTTAGAAGGATATACAGGATTGATATTAATTTATAGAGTACATGATGAACTTGTATCATGCTGAAATACCACTACAAATTAGAATTTTGTTACTGTTCGATAAACGATGACGTAGCCAAATGCGATACAAATTTAAACGATTAACTGAGATTTTGATGAAAATGTTGGATTGCTGATGCAGCGAACAGAAATTTAACAGTCGGATTCTGGATCTTTGAATTATTCGTCAACGGCGACAGCTGCTGGTAAGTGCTTTATTCCATTGTTTCCAGTTTTTGTGACCTTTTGCAGTAACGAGACAAAGCGAGTTAAAAATCAGCCCGTGCTTGACAACAATTTTTTCTTCTTCTGTAGCATAATCGTTACTATACAGCGAAGGAAGCTCTGACATCAGATATTATTGGTTTTTTATTATGTTTGATTGAGAGATCAATTCTTATGAACTGATTTCTTGTTCTCGGCCAGTACATCAACCACAAAGCTCTTTGTCAAACTGACGTAGTACGAGCAAGCTTGCCATAACACACGCCTTTAGCATTCAGAACACCAGTACACTTTTTTCATTTTACCGTAACGCTGACAGAAGCTACATGTTTTTATTACAATTTTATTGTATCGCGATGCCACTTTCATTGATTTTATTTCACTGCTATAACCTTCTCATTTCTTTTATTCCTTTATCACAACGTAATTATTTCTATCTTACCGTTATTATAATCGTATTGATTTCATGTCAGGAAAAGTTGTCTTTCTGGTAATTTAGTGTAAACTGATGCGGTTTAATTTGTGGCAAGTGGTGTGGGCGAGAGCTCGAGCAGCCTGATGGAACACGGGGGACAGAATTACACCTCATACCTGCAGCTCGACAAGCTGCTCGATGCTCAGCATCTCGAGTCAGAAGCTGACGGACACAAGGTGCATGACGAGCACCTCTTTATTATCATACATCAGGGTTAGTATTATTCCCATTGTTTTTTCTATTAGTTTTATTGTTAATATTTTATGATAGTTTCTACAGCTTATTGTTGATGTTCTTTTGTTCGGCTCCTGTTGCGGTCTACTTAGGCCTAGGGGTCGGATTGTTATTATTAGTAGTAGTATATTATTGTTATTAATTCTATTTGATTCTGAGAAAAACCGTAAAACTTGTTCATTTGTATAGATGTAGAATAATTTTGTCCTAATATTTGGTATTTTCATACGTAAAAGTTAGTACTCGACATTGTTATGAATGAAAAACATCACATAAAAATCACCATGTGTTACAAATTGACTTTGTTCGTTTTCTTGAAAAATATTGCTATGCTTAAAAATTCATCATTGTTATTTGATCAAGGTAGAAGAACTCTATTTTAATGAATGAAAATTAACGAGGACTGCAACTTTGCTTGTAGGGAACACAGAATGGGAAGCTTTGCACCGCACTGCCAGGCAAACAGTAGAGTCAGTCAGTAATTTTATAAATATATTCTTTCGAAAAGCGGGTTTTTTCAAAGTTACACAGTATTGAGAACCACTTCTTTTATTAAGTGAAGAAACATATACAATATACAACCTTTTTAATGGAATTACTTACATGTTTTTACATTGAACAGCGTACGAGCTGTGGTTCAAGCAAATAATATACGAGATCGACTCGGTGCGGGAAATGTTCAGCGCAGAGGAAGTCGATGAGAGGAAGATGCTCGAAATCACCAAGCGCATCCACAGGGTCACCCTTATACTCAAGGTGAGAGTCTGCTGTACTTCTAGTCAAACTCCTCTAGTCTTCTGAGAGTCAAATTTCTCTAGCCTTCTGAGAGTCAAACTTCTCTAGCCTTCTAGAGTCAAACTTCTCTAGTCTTCTGAGAGTCAAACTTCTCTAGTCTTCTCCGAGTCAAACTTCTCTAGCCGTATCACCAGCTTGGTCGACTGGTGAGCGAATCTGCTTGCGAGCGGAAAGACCCGGGTTCGAATTTCGCTGCCGACATGGTTGACGCGGCTAGAAATACGGCATGGGACTTGGGTAAACAACCAAATAATTATCGAAGTAATTATCCGACCCAAGAATGGGCCCGAAGGTTCGTTCCTATAGCCTCATTCTATTCTATTCTGAGAGTCAAACTTTTCTAGTCTTCTCAGAGTCGAACTTCTCTAGTTTTCTGAGAGTCAAACTTCTCTAGTTTTCTGAGAGTCAAACTTCTCTAGTTTTCTGAGAGTCAAACTTCTCTAGTTTTCTGAGAGTCAAACTTCTCTAGTTTTCTGAGAGTCAAACTTCTCTAGTTTTCTGAGAGTCAAACTTCTCTAGTTTTCTGAGAGTCAAACTTATCTAGTTTTCTGAGAGTCAAACTTATCTAGTTTTCTGAGAGTCAAACTTATCTAGTTTTCTGAGAGTCAAACTTATCTAGTTTTCTGAGAGTCAAACTTCTCTAGTTTTCTGAGAGTCAAACTTCTTTAGTTTTCGATATACAAGACGCCACAGGTTCTTTTCAAGTGTCATTGAAAGGTTATTTAAAGAACGCGAATGAAATTTTCTTGTTTTTCATGGTGGTTGGTGGAGTGTGCTAAAGCCAGACAAGGATTTGAATACTTCAAGTAGCTTTGTTTCTTTAATATTCTATGGTTTTAGATGCCCAAATGGAAAAGGCAAACGGAACATTTATACAAGTATTCATGTTTTTTTCTTAGTGATGACTCGATTATTTTCGTCTTGCCCAAGTTCTGATGATGAGTACTCGAGTGCATGAGCGTACAATGTCGATCATAGAGCGGAACGCAAAGCTTCAGGACGTTAGCGCAGCGCATGATCTTTCAAGTATGTTACTGCAGGCCTCAACATCTTCCACGAGTTACCGAATGGTTTAAATTTATTCCCGTTACGTCAATATGTTACGGAACAGTTCAATGACATTAAAAATAATTTAAAGAGCCCTCTAAACGCATCCAACACCAGCAAGTAGCAGGCATAACGTCATCGGTTTCCTCACGCAGTGTAAGTACAGCGAAAATATTAACGTTACTGTTTGTTTTGCGTAACAAACAAAACAGAAAATAATACTTATTAAAATTAAACTACTGTTAATTAAAAACCATATTGAGATGCAATCAGATTTTTTTTGCGTAGATAATTTTCATCAATTTTACATTGTCGTTGTTGACAAGTGAAAGATGTTGTTACCTAACCAGTACTTTCAGCTCAGTGAAATTGGTTTATCAAATCCTAATTGTCTTAATTATTTGTAAGCTAACGCTTCTGTGTCGAAGAAACGCATCAGCATGAGGAGTATTCCATGAAATCCCTCAAATTTTAAACTAATTCGTTTTACCACTAATACTTTCAGCCACCATATTCTTAAAATACTAATAGTTCAAGCTTCTAACAGTAACATCAACTAAGAATGCATAAAAATCAATTTCTAATTAAAAAAAAGTAGTGTCTTGAAGAAGTTTAGGGGAGCAGGGAGATGTTGAGGGAGGCATTAAGCGCCTTAGCCCTTAAATCGCTACTGATGATAACATGAAGCATGAAATGTGTGGACAAAAAAGGATCGGTCTCACAGCGTCCTCCACGCTGGGAAGCAGGTTCTGTTGTGGTTGCTGTGCCTCCAACAACGATTTTTTAGGCGTCCAATTTACAGGCTCTTGTTAACTGTAGAAACGGGTAGGTCTATTATAAGTTTATATGACTATTGCAGATGCTTTAGTGATTCAACAGTTGAGTGTATACACGTTATCAAGCTTTGATTTCAGTCCTTATCTATTTGCACGTATTGGCTATTGGTGGGCTCTCAACTTTATTACTTTAGTATATGTCACATCTACCAACCCAGTATGGTGACTACTATATGGTTAGCCACATCTTCCACTCCAGTCGCTATTTTTTATGCTTAATGGAAGTAACTAGATCACTGAATAAAATACAAACTTATCAGTCACGTTACCCACTTTACATCAGTTCTGTGGCTCAAGAGACTCTCTCCGTAATAACAACGAAATAATTCTAATAAACAGTTGACGCAGGAGCTTGTTTGACTACACAGCGGACTTTTGGAGCATGTCCTCTAGAGCTTCTTTTTGTATTTTTTGTTCATATTGATATTAGATGGCTGCGTGCTCTAAAAGTTTATCCTCTCTCCCATCACTAAATTATGTTTATTTTAACAATCACGAGCTCATCAGAAAATGAATTTTTTTTATTCAAAATTGTTGCCAAAAAAAAGAAAAAATCACTCGTCACATGGCAGCACCGGTTTAACCATGGTAGGGAGGAAGGACGTTAGGGTCATCACTGAAATGGTCACTTTGCGGTTATCTGCGCTGCCCGACCACCTCATAACAGTATATGATACAAGTATGTGAACGGATTTGAGGCTCTATTATGTATTATATTGTTCAGTATTCTGTACTCTTTGTTTTATTTTGATTTAGCAAAGCATATACTGTTCAGTTTCGTAAATAATGCGTTGTGCTATTGCAGTCGTCACCACATACCTTTATATGTACGTTGATCCTTTTTTCTGATCCTGACTATTCAAATGTCGGAAGTTTGGCAGTAGATCGCGACGCCATGTGCATTTGTACGGTGATAAGATAGCATTAAGATCGTGTCCCGCCTAATGTCTGTCAAGAAGGGGAGAGAGTTCAGCTCTACAGAAATGCAGGTCAAGGTGCTCGGGAGAATTTCTCGTGCTGATGAGTTTAACATGTCATAAACCGTCGTTTTAACGAGAAATGGAAAAGAATCTATAATAAACTTTGAACTGTATTTCGTAGAGTGGCGACTAAAATTTCATCTTCAGTAAGCTGTCACAATCCATTACTATGACCATGCCGTAGTTTATTACTATTATAAGAATGGCTGTGTTTTGTTTCACAACCACTATTGAAAATATTTTTTTTTAAATTTACGTACAAGTGCAAAGTAACTGGTGATTCCGGTAGTAATAGTAGTAGAAGAGGCCTCATCTACACAGATAACGTGGCAGAGTGTGCATAGGTGTGGTTACTATCAATGACAGGGAGGGGGTAAGGGATGGAGGAATATGTGTAGCGCGTCTGTTGCTGATGAAATTAACCGCGTTATCTAGTCAGCCCTGTACTGCGTAGTCTCCGCCTCTTATACCAGATAAATTATCAATTTGGTTTCTATGTTTTAGCAGTGCGATTGTTTAAGGTGTGTATCAAAATTTACGCTTGATTTTTGAGCAAATTCAAGACCTGCCAATTTTTTACCACGAAGTTCAAAATTTAAAGGCTGCTTATGAGGTTAATTTTAAGGAGGGTAGTTATCTTGATATAAATGTATACCTTGATTCTTATTGTGTTCAATTGATGGGTATTCATGCCTTTTTCTCAATTCAGAGCTCGTTATGCTCAGTGGATAATCTTCTTGATGGACATTCCGATTGCTCGAGGTGAAACATGAAACTTGTTTCATGACGGCATCATCGATTGTCAAGCAACAGAAGCTTTTGTTTTTAAATCGTACCATAGCTTCAGATGATTTTTGATGATTATTTGAAAGGAGAATAGAAGCAGACTGCTAGCTAGAAGGCCTTGTAATATGAGATATGAAAGTAGTGTAATTCCTCTATAATTTGATAGCCTTAAGAACAAGTTAACTTAATAATGGGTTGTTCAGTATATCTTCAGACGAGACGGCTGTCAAAACGAGTTCTTTGATGGTCAGAATTCAAGATTAAATAGAAGAATAGTTTTTTTGCATGTATTCTCTGATTATGGCGGTGAAAAAATTACTGCTTAAAAGTTTTACGGTGGCAGACACGATTTGCCTTTGCAATGATGCAAAAATATGCTTAGTCAACTCGTTCAAGAGCTCAGAAATACCATTTTTCTGACGCTTCCTGATAATCATGAATAGTCTCACGATTTTAGTGTTAAGAATTGAAAAACTGATTTAATGTACTGTGATTTCATATTGTACTCTTGTAATGTATCGGAATAAAGGTGATTTGATTTAGCAGACTTACATGTATGTCGTATTGTATAGTCGTAATTCATTTTTCCGAAAGGGACTTTCAAAAGTTTAATTGAGATGTTTTTGATGCACGATTAACTTGTGTTTAGATGTCCCGTGACTCTTTGAAATGGTTTTCATTTTGAGTTCCTTTGTTTACTTAGCAAATACTAAGTACTTAGCTTAGTGCATCAAACTCCTCAAACGAAACATTCACTTCTAGAATGAATATAATTCTAGAAATAATATTGATCATGGCATCAATGTGCCATGTAAAATTACCTACGTTCTAGTACGTCATACCATACCTCGCCACACATGCGTCTTTTGCACGCCTTTTGGTAGTATTTTCATATATTTACTCAATTCATAGGGTAAATTTGATGGGTTATTTTTCTGATTCCAAAAATGTGGTCAGTTTTTATTATAATTTTGCTATGGGCGTGACCAACGGATGTCTGAAATACGTCACGAACACTGGTAGTTGTATCTTTGTTTAGTATAATACGATGTACTGATGTAACTGGCTGCTATAGTCATCGATAGTCTGGTCTGATCAATGTGCATAACATGTCCTCGACATTAGTATTGTCTGAATAGTAGATATATTTACGCATAAAATTATATATTATATTTTAAATAGTAGGTGAGCTTCTACTTAATTGTTATTACTTTCTTCATTTTAAATAAATGATTCTTCACGCATTTCATTACGTTCTTTCACAGATGTGAATAGTTCAAGTGATGAATGTATTTTTTTATCTCTAGTTTTATGCATAGTAAAATATCAACTGATTCATATTACAATGGATTTTGAGAGGTTCCATAGACTCCGGTATTTGATTTCATCATAAACCCCCAAATTGGACCATAATTTTAACATGCTGAGAAATTGAGTAGCTAATTTCTGTAAAAAAACTTTTGTTTTATTTGTCACATAACTAGAATAAATGACAATCATTGATTCAAAGCTGCATCATGAATTTGCGGTCAACTTTACTGCTTGCATGAAACCTGTAGCAGCTGCTGCGCACCGCAACCTCAATCTACACACAGCCTCCACCCGCGTCGTCAATGGGCATCTTGAACTCCCTACATGCGCCGTGATGTTACTACGCTGCTGATCTACGAAGTTTGCAGCTTGTGCGTCTCGCATCATGCAATGCATGCGGTGTGGTCTTGGTTAGCCTTGACGATCTTATTCAAATGGGGAGACACTACAGGCTACTGTACTGTGTGACCTCAGATGTACCTAAATGGCGCTTCACATCGGAACTACAGTCCTCCAAGAGCTCGGCATTGTAGAAATCTCACTCCTCTCAAAGAGGTACGCTAACGAGAATAATCCTTCACATTATTTTGGGGTTTTCGCGGGGTCTAGCAGTGTGTAGTATCCATGCTTTAACGCAATTAAGGAGTATTTAGGATTCAAGCTGTAACTCAACTTGAGTATTTAGGATACATGCTGTAACACGATTTTGTAGTGTATAGGATCCACGTTTTAACGCAATTCAAGAGTATATGGGATTCATATTTTAACACATTTTTGGAATGTGTAGGATCTATGTTTTAACGCACTTTTGGAATATGTAGGATCCAAGAGCTTCTTTCATGGGCCTTCCATCAATGTGTTACACTTAACACATTTTTTGAACTTGTTGACTATTCCTACATAGATACTGATTACAAAATCTTCAGCACTTGTCTAAAGAGTTCTATTATATGTTCTATTTCATTGTTCCTTTTGCAGAGGTGACCACCGGTAGTCATGGAAATTTTGTTTAGACCATTCTTCCTGGACGTCGTGGACTTAAATACGAATGTTAGGTTACACGAGCATCATGCGCAGTTCCAATGAATGATATAAAAAGCAGTATGAAGCGTAAAAATCAGATAATAGTGTTGGTAAATTTTTGGACGTGTATTTGAGGAAGTTGGAGTTAACCATTTCCGTGTGCTATTCATTTAACTATGCACTTCATACGGGAATATTATCTCCTTATCTCAATACTTCGTCATAACAGCATTGATAGTTATTGCGGGTTAGAACAGAGTTTTTATTTCCGTTTATTTATTTTGTGTCTTGGAAAACTTAAAGGAATCAGGACCAATAATTCTAAGTACGAAAACAAAGCTTTTTGTACGTAAGTGTGTGAGCAGCTTAATTTGCCATCTTACGTAAAAACATGATTTTTAAGGAATTTAATTTGAATTATCACCAATGTTAAATAGTTATTTAGTTACTCTTGCTTGAAACATGGCTAGAGAAGACTTCTTCAACATTAGCGTAAGTTAAAATAATTATCCACATGATTTTTATAATCGTGCGCATCAGCTTCAATAACATGGCATCTGCAAGAACAAGATATAATCAACTGAAGACAAACTCTGACCGCTGTTTTTGTCTCTAGACGAGCCTCCGTATGCAAGTTGCACTGCCACCAATGGAAGCACGTTGCTAGGCGGGTGTGATCTCGTGCAACCAATAGGAACACGTTAATATGAGGGCAAGTTTCTGCGCTTAGATTAGAACCACTCGCCTGTTGCCTTCTGCGTGGCACCAACGCAAATCTTATGCAAGTATGAAATTATCCAGAAAGTTCCAGTTCAATCCCATCTCGGACTGCGAGGAGTATGAATAACACATCTTGTGTGTTTTCTATTCGGCTACATCTGATATTAATGTATTTCTGTTGTGTCCTTCTGGTAGTCTAATACTAACTCCATTATTCAAATATTGAACCTATAAAAAGAGAAACTGCTTCAGATAACGCTGCCACTGAAGGAGTTAAAGGTTATGGGCTACAGAAATATTATGGCCAGGCATTTGTGTTTGATACATTATTAATTTGCATCTAATAGCGACAGTGATGAAAAATTGAAGCACGTGCTACTGAGGATAAATATTTCTCGAGAATTTATCCTCATTGACCAGTTTCTATTACATATCCTCCCTCCAAAGAA
The DNA here is from genome assembly GCA_006783055.1 of Trinorchestia longiramus. NCBI lineage: Eukaryota > Metazoa > Arthropoda > Malacostraca > Amphipoda > Talitridae > Trinorchestia > Trinorchestia longiramus. The sequence continues at coordinate 54,170 of VCRD01001700.1, read as the reverse complement.
ATTGTTCTCTGTAATAATATATTTATAGGCTATCGGATCCTTTTCGATCGAAGGGGTATTATTCCGCAAGCTTTTGCAAGTTCTATAGCGTTAATTCTGACTGAAATTGCAGCAGCTGTAGACGCAAATCGTTCAAGGATGTTTAAAAAGGCGACGAGGCTTGAAGGTCACTTTCAAACTCATCTCATACATTTTCAATGGTGTACAAGTCTGGAGATTGCAGTGACTACTCACTGTGCTAAAATGATCTTCAAACTCTTAGAGTTCCTATAGGTTGGTGCTAGCCTGGTGGATACGAGAGTTGTCCTGTAATGTTCCATCACCATCAGGGAAGAAAGAAGTCTATCGATGGGTGAATATGGTCATCCAGAATCCGGAAATTATGTAGTCGCAGGACTTCATCTTGTTGCTGCAGAGTTTTAGAGATCCAAGTTTACCCCATAAAGTGCTACTGAAAAAACTTTAATGCGCGCATCACTCTGAAAGTAGGCAAACCTCGATTCATCAGACCACATGTTCCAGTCCTCAACATTCTAGTTTTGAAATTCCGTGGCACACTAAAGGCATTTTCAAAATTCATTGTAGCCACAATTTGCTTTCTGATTGAGGTGCAACGACGTGGATGTAATTTTTCAGCTGACTATGCATAATCGTTCGGCCATTTGTTTCGGGACCAACCCAGAACTTGCTGGGCAACTGCTGCGTCGACCACCGCCGTTTTTTCTTGACCTAGCGGTTCAAAAAGCACCTCTCGTCAAAAATTTGACGAGACATTTGTATTCCTGCTACATTTGCTACAAGATGAATGACTTCACCATCTTGTTTACCGTGTGAAATCGTTCTCTGTATAGTCCTCATGCTTATACCCATGTCTAAAATGCGTTGCCACTTTCATGGGAGGTGACACTGCGACCTTTATGATATGGTATAATGCATTTTTCATGAGTCTTCATTTTTGCAGCATGCATGAATATTCGAACGGTTATACCAGGCAGACCAGGAAGTTACCACGTCAGAGTCTCTTCACACGGACTATTACCGTATTGGTTTCCTCTGAACGAAACGTGTCGGGAGCAAATGCAATGAAAAAATCTGCTGTGCCTCAAAAGTCAGTGTGTTACTTTTCGTTTTGGCCAGGAAGTGAATGTCTATTCTTTTGTCTATCCTTCCGCCATGTGACGAGAATCCATACGTATCGATAAATAAAAGCTTTACGTCCAGTCCTGAACACTGGGCTGATCTCTAACGAATTCAATTCTCTATTTATGCTTTCTAGATTACGTAGATCAAATACTGTTATTAATAAAGAATAGGAATATTGAGACCTAATGTAATGCGACTTGTTACTCATTGTCACATATTTTTGAGCTACTTAAGGTTCAGTGTACTAGCTTAGCTTCGGACACGAAAATATTTGAATCCGTTTTTATTGCTGAATTCTGAAATATTTATCATGACATATTCATTCTATTAAAAGTTCTGTTGTTTCTCAAGTTCCATTCCATTTCTTGATAATTCCGAGGAATTCATTTGAAAAAGGCAGCGTAATATGGTGGGAGTCGTCTGTTGCTCCCTTCTAGTGGGAACGTATTTTACTTAGCACATTTTCTCACAATTATGTTCAGTTTGAATGTAATCGATTTAAGTCATAAAAAAACGTACGAAGTATCGAGGGTGTATTTGAATGAGTAGACATTTATGTGTACAAGCTGGATGAAATGTCGGTGCTCCTGTCGTATCTTTAACTCGCGGAGTTAGATCTTCTACGAGAGCTGCGAGTGCAGCCGTAGATGTGCAGCCTCGTCGTCTCTCTCGTCTTAGCCTGTCTGCACGCTGGTTGCACTGTCTGCACGCTGGTTGCACTGTCTGCACGCTGGTTGCACTGTCTGCACGTTGTCAGCACTGTCTGCACGCTAGTGACACTGATAACATGGAACTGAACATAATTGCTGGGCTACAGTCTGCACAGGCAATGGGAGTAGTGGGAAGGCTGTGTTCAGGTATGAGTTGTTACCAGATGTATGGTTTTTCTCTGAACTGCCTGAATATATTCGTACATTAAGGAAGTCATCTCACCAGATACTATCGTAAAGCTCTCGGGAGACCGTAAAGTAAGTTCCCTCCATGTAAATATGATTACATCGTCGTTGAAATACGTTTCTTTGGATTATGTATTGTTTCTTCCCAGCTTCATGGCGCCAATTCTGCACCGCTTGCGATTATGTTTGCATTTCATCCACGGGGCTGCAACAGCACTCCTTGAGCAACGACTGCAAATTGAAGAGTACTCACATTTCTTACTTCTCATCGAAAAAATTTCAGCTTCAAAATTGTAAATTACAATGTCTATATACGACTATAAATGTCAAGTCTTAAATGGTAGTAGACAATCACTGCAATTGAAAATCCCACTGTTTTTGCACAATTACAGTAATAGTTCTAAGTGTCTATGATGGGTGGGCAATGATAAATGGAACACGGGCATAAATTTGTTATATGTAAAAAAACATTTGACTCCCTAACAACGCATTGGTCATGTGTTGTTCTCTATTGATAATGTAAAATTAGTCTGTGAAAGGGCAATAGCGCTGGCAAAATAAACCTTGAAAATAAACATAAAAAATCAACATTTAATACGTCTGGAATTCACCTTGCTAACACGAAAAAGGTTTTTGTTTGAATTATCTACGGTTTTCTTGGTGAACGGGAAATTACATGTTTAATAAAATCGAGGGTTGGAAGTACTGGATCACGGCAGGAGAGCAGACTGGGAGCACATGTATGGCTTCGGTGCCTCAGAACAGTAGACGTGGACGTTGCTGGTCGGAGTACACCGTCTGGCCACGTCTGCATGAAAAATGTCAACTATGCAGGGGGACAAAATAAAATTAAACTAAATTTATTATCTTTTTTTAGAGTAATAGAATTTTCCGTGACAAAATGAGTTTGAACGCAATGCAGTTTTTTATGCATGAAATTGGTATTACAAATACCATTAAATAATAATGAAATATTTGGTGACTTATTTTTTCAGTGAGGAAACGTATAAGCAGTAATAATATTCTTTACATTCTTTGTTCGTTGCAAGTTCATACACCTTCATTTTGAATGAACCCAGTACTCCATTAAAGAGTGATATGTAGTTCGCAAGAAACTTTAGGTAATAAGGAAGTGACCTTAGTTTTCATCCCAATTAAATCTAGCTTTTGGCAAGGCATGTAAACCCATCTCAGTGTCGTCATAAGGGTTTAAAAAATAAAAGTTTTAAATAATTTACCGCCGTAAGTTTGTTTTGATATTTATTGGAACGTTTGTATATCTTAGATTAAATTTTTACACAACAAATGCGCACTGCTCTTAGGATGCATTCAACTCTTGTCAGTAAGAATTATTTTAAAATAGAATTACTCCTTTCATCACTTTTTACATCCAATCTCTCCCTGACTTCCTTTATTTTAGTCGAGAGTTTTCCTGTTAAGCCTCAACGTCCATGAACAAGAAGATGATCATCAGGACATATAATTTCCATCTTTATTTCATAATGTACAGCCTGCCTTCAATGACATTCTCTCATGTAGTATATCTTACGTGCAGTTGTGTGTGGACCAATTCCATATCCTGGAGACGATGACGCCGCTGGACTTCATGGAGTTCAGAGACTATCTGTCCCCTGCCTCTGGCTTCCAGTCCTTCCAGTTCAGATTACTCGAAAACAAACTCGGAGTCAAATCTGTGAGTATTCCATATTCAGGAGATTGGAACGTTGCTGCTTTGTTACCTTATTTACAGGAACTTATTACATGATTTCTTCTCTTGAACCTGTATATTTTTTGTATAACATTCCACTACCTTAAAATAAAAGACCTTAGTACTAATGTATCTCATCGCTTACCACATTTAGTAGCGGCTACAAGTCTTACGAGGTGACTTTCAAAATCAAAAGTTTCTTTGCCGCAGGAACACAGAGTTCGCTTCAACCAAGAGCACTACATGAAGGTGTTCGGTGACCACAAGGAAAACTTGCTTCGAATTCAAGAGTCGGAGCGAGAGCCTTCGCTCCAAGAACTGCTCAGCAAATGGCTGGAAAGGACGCCGGGTCTCGACTCGAAAGGATTTAAGTTCTGGAAAGTGTACAAAATGGCCGTTGATAGCAGTTTGGCTTCACAGAGACAAGAATCAGAGGTATGGAACGCAGATTTTAATCACAAATGGAGGTGTAGAAACTCCATTTATGTATTGGTGTTTTATTGCCGTTTCTGTAAAGAGTTTGAGTAATTTTTCTTCGAATGTTGCTAACAGTAGCCAAATTGCTTTTAAATCAGTACCAAATTGGTGTTTTAAGTTGCGTTATTTCGAGATGTCTTGTACAACAATTTTCGGGACCGTTTTAATTACAAACGATGAAATTGGTGAGGTCGGAGATGACTGCATCGCACTTGCCCCAGAGGCATGTGGCTGAAAGATAGTCATCGAGACAGAGAGGTGATTGCATATTTGTTTCATGCATGCTGAGGTGTCCGCAGCTATCTTTTACGGACTGATATCTGAGGACATTCCCAATATATTTCCTTAGGACAAGGAACTAAAAAATTAATATACTGCTGGTTCATGTTCATAATATGAATTAGCTCAATACTATGTTAGTCGTTGGAATTACGAGATTTTCTTACCGTAATAAATTAGTAAGAACCTGAATCGAACATCATGTATGGAAGTGTACCTAATTGTTCGCGAGTATTTGAGTGTCTGTTAGTTTTCGTAGAACTAATCTCTAAAATAGGTCAGGGTTGCACATGTGATGCCAACAAAACACTGCTCAGGGGGGATTATACTTCGTTCACTTACGCAGCATTAAGGCGGGCCTCCAACTTCCCAAAGGCATGCTGCTTTGAAACAGAGTACCTATCTCGTCTCAATGTAGTATTATTTTTCTTTTAACTTTTTTGAAAAACTAATTAATGAACTGGTGACTCTTGAATAAGGCTGCTAATATGTAATAACTGTTCCAGGAAGAGAAAAATGAAACCAAGCGCAAGTTGCTGCTGGATGCTGTGAAGAAACGCCAAGATCTCTTCAACTCCATCTTTGACATCAACATTCACAACGCCCTCGTGGCGAGGGGTGAGCGCCGGTTGTCACACCAGGCTCTGCAGGGCGCCCTCATGATTTCCTTCTACAGGGAGGAACCGAGGTTCAACCAACCTTTCCAGCTTCTCAATTTGCTCATGGATGTAGACTCACTGATGACCAAGTGGCGGTGTAAGTCCTGAATCAACAAGAGTAGTTATAAGTCAGGTGTACCGTGTTGTCAAGTGTGTTAGCGGTCAATAGTGCTACATTAATAACAACAAATGTTAGCTTAACAAACCTTCCGTCGAATATTTCTCAACTTTGTTTACCAAATCCTCCTGTTAACAAACTTTTATTTAGTTGATTTAAAACTAAACCAGTACACACCCTTTATGTAACCACTCTAAACTTCCTTCCAAAAGAAATAATTAATGCCATAAACCCAGCGACCAGACTCGCAAAGTTAATTGAATGAAAAGTACAGGTTCAGTTTTTTCTACTTTTCACTTGTGTGGTTTGAACTATATCAAATGCAGGATTCATTTGGTAATGTGCTCATCAATGAAGTGGCAGAGGCTTTGGCTTGAAATACGGCGGTAAGCAGTACTCCATGAGCTCCGTTATAATTCTTTATAAAAATATAGTTTCCACGCATCAGATGCCGAGGCATCTAGGACTTTATTAGTTACAACCGTACTTATTTTTAATGATGCTGCTAGGTGGCTTACTGGAAAGTGATATGCAATCTCGTTGGAGACCGGTATTTCACTACGTTCCGTTGTGTATATTCTTCACCGTGGAGAAATATCTGAACAAGTATCAGTAAAAACCATATGTTTTTACAGACAACCACGTGATGCTCGTGCAAAGAATGATTGGTTCTCAGCAGATCGGGACAGGAGGATCCTCAGGCTACCAGTACCTCAGATCTACGCTCAGGTTCGTGGTGTGTGGAGATATTAACTCTTTTTACGAATTTTCTGAGAGTTAATATGAGCTATAATAACTTTTTGGATATCAATATACTATTTGTACTTTGACGTGTTCCTAAAAGAAGTTAACCTTAGTTTGCTTGTTGATGACAATTGTTACGAAATACATTCTGAAAAGGTTTTTCAAATGTACTTATCTTCTTTGATTGAATATAACGAGGTGTTTTAAGTGTACTTCTTGTCTTCTAGTGACCGTTACAAGGTGTCTTAAGGTACTCCTTGTATTCCGGTGACTGTTACAAGGTGTTATAAATGTACTCGTCTTCCAGTGACTGTTACAAGGTGTTATAAATGTACTCCTTGTCTTCTAGTGACCGTTACAAGGTGTTCATCGACTTGTTCAACCTGAGCACCTTCCTGATACCCCGATACTCCATCCCGACCCTCACCCGCCAGATGAAGCACAGACTCAGCGTGCATGACACGCAGGGACACACAGGTAGGGCTGCAACTAGCAAGGGGCGGACCGAAGAAGAAGACGAAAATTTTGGCAGCTGTGATACCGAGGACCTTGTGAAACAGACTATTGATCTTGGCTTGCTTTCTTCTGCACAAAGTGACAGCTCGAATGCTTCAGTAACGGAAGCTAGTTGCCCAAAATTAGGAGGGGGGACCAAAAGCTCGTAGGTTGTGGCTAATGCACAGAAGGATGAAAATTAATCAATGTAGGCAATCGTCAATACATACTAGAAATGTAAATTCTTTAAGATGATTCATTGTGTTTCCAGTTTTTGCACATGGTAGGGTTTTCTTGTTGGATTGAAATTTTATCATGGAGCAGAATTGCACTCTTTAGAAATATTTGCAGGGCGGAAAGCTGCTGCTAATAGAAAAAAAATATTTTTATTTTCTCAATTAACGGTGTCGTTTATGTGCAGGAGAAAAATCGATTCAGGCTCACTACAGAGCGATAGAAAGTATTTTGAATGCATATATAATAGAATTATGCTGTGCCTTCGTCTCAATTGCAATTTATATAACCCATTATATGAAAAGAGATCTGCTTTTTACCCGAAGTATTCTTGATCAGATTGCGTACAAAGTCAATGAGGTACTATTTTAACTTACGTATTCTTTATTTCATATCTCAATATTTAAGTTTGTTTTTAATCAGCTTATTCGTGAAATAATGCCTGTATCGTAATCAACTGTTCATTTGAACAGAAAAACCTGCTGCAGATTTTATCGGAATAGACATCTACCGCACTCATTTTGAAACATTCTGACACACTTAATTCCCATAAGATTCTTGAATCGTCGTAAATGCTTGCTAAATAAGAGGCACACAGTTTTTTTTTGTTTGTTGGTTCTCCCATTCTGTGGGTTCGAGCCAGGTAACATAGCTCGGTGACCCTGTTTCACAGGGGGGATTTGCGAAGCCAGCTCATGGTTTGATGGAAAATAGCTTCATGTACAGGACGAGCTACTAAATCTAAGACCAAATTTAACGAGTGAGTTAGCCCCAGTGCAGTTACACAGCACAACATTGGCCTGGGTAGAAAAACCGCCGTCTGTCGCTAATTTTGCTTGGTCAGCTAATCTTCATGCATCAATGTTATTTACAAGCAATAATAGTGAAATGCATGATTACTTTACACTTGGTTTGTGACTTCATCTAATTTAATCACCATTATTTTGTTGAAAGTTATTGGGGCTTTAGCTTACCGCGGTTGCTAGCACTTGCTATCCAGGTCTCGCTGGAGGAAGGGTGCAATGACTGTGGTTTGTAATCTTGAAATGATTTTATTACAGGTATGGTGAATAAATCCATTTTCTACTCGTCTTGAAGAGCGTATATCTGAAGGACTTTCTGTAAAATGTCACTTTATTCCGAACTTTAGAATACTGTGAAAATTGTGAAGTGATAATTTTATAACTGTCTCAGTGAATTTTTGATTCGTGTTGAGTTATTCGCTTGAAAAATATTTACCTGTCAATTTTAAATTTGCTATCATTTTTTTTATAAAGTACGTGTTTGTAAAACAAAAATTTCAATTTTAACAATATTCATTGCAAGAAATACTTTTCTGATGGGCAAGCATTATGTGATAGCTGTTATTTTCTGAAGTAGTGTCGTACTTGCATGCCTTTTTTCATGTTTTTAGACTTCATTGACTTTATTGTATTTATTTTTGTCTTCAATGAACACACTTGGTAAAACGAAAGTAAGGATTCATTCTAATATGTTTATTAAAGTTAGAAATTTCTGAAGACGAGTGGTTAACAGTTCAATTCTGGGCAGTTGCGAAGGGCGATCAACCGCAGTGTAACACAGGATGGTAAGAATCAACCGTGTGCTTGTTTCAATATCTTAGCCAAGTTTATTTTAACTTTATTGTTCGTTTTTGTTGTGTATACAGTCTAGTTTTGACAACCCGCATCATACATGTTATTGCATACGGTGTCTTCTGAAGTTTCATTCGCAGTACGAATAGTTATGTTAATGTCACTTTCTTTCTTGTGCATGATGTTCTTTGAGGAGCGGAGCCCAAATGGGCCAATCTATTGCATACAATTTCTTTTTTTGTCCCATATTTTCCGTGAAAATTCAATTTAAATCAATAAAAAATATGCCTCAATTCGGAAAAATGTGTACAAAAATATTGTACACAAATAATAATAAAATCTCGTTTTAATATTGACATATAAGTAACGCAGCTTCTTTTCGTTGATAAGGGAGATCTATCCTTGAAGTGATGTATTATAAAATAATCTACATACCCTAATACATCATCTTACCTTATGCTTGTACAGTAGTAAGACGAATGAATCAATTGCTGGCAATGGCTGGTTTCAAATCTCTTACCGTCAGATGTATGTAAAAGCTGTAGTATGAATATTCATGTTTTTCGAAGTATTTTCGTTTAGATAAAACGTTTTATTGCTCTGTTTGCATTTATTTGAACTTAACACTGCCATACCGTGTATAAAATGCTGACTCATACTACACACAGGCAGTAACCCTTTCCATAGAGAACAAAACTCAGGTTCAGAAACGGAACTTTTAAGGGCAGGCTCTCCCTCACAGAGGTATCAGAAGTTTAACAAGTAGTTCAATATTTACTTGAAAGTTCAACCTTTCTACTGCAAACCACTTCATTCAGAATACGTGTAACGTTTTATACTCTAATATAAGGAATTGCTTCATAAAATAACCTAATCATATTTGCAATTCTTCCCCCCTCCTAATTTTGGGCAATATTGTTGCCCCCTGCGGCGCCCCACATGACCACCCGAGTATCAGTAACTCTGTCTACCAATGACGCCCTCTACTGTCGTTGTGTTCACAGCAAGATAAGTTACCACTGTTTTCTGTGAACACGACAGTTAGTAACGGTACTTAGAGTTAATTTCAGTGGACGAATAGTTGCTCGGACAACCAACACCGCTCTCCATCTTTCATGCCGCACGTCTTGCCTCCGCAATAGGTCACCATCTGTGCAATTTACTCTAGCTATGCGCTTCCCTTTTAGTAATACGAGCATGGGCTGGTAATATTTTTTTATGCAAAGTGTTTTCATAATTTCGTAGCCACCTGAGTCAAATGATGTAACACTTTTTCATTTTAGCCTTCACTAGTTGTATTTCTATAGAAAATAACTGTTTCTAAAACATGAGTTTCCTTACCTTTTCCTTTGGTCGGTGTGCGATGTAGAAATGGGATTCAGATATAGGAAAGTACTAACTCCCGAACTCAACTTGTCAACACAACATAAATTTGCATATCTGTGTATCATTTGAAAATATTATGGTCTCCTCAACACCTAAAAAAGTAATCATTTTAAAGGTCCAAAATATTTTTATCACCGATTTTCGAGAATTTGAATTATATCGTTATCATAAGAGCAATGGCCATAACTTCTTGGTTGATAGTGTCGAGGAAGTTTTAGACCTGGACCCTACCGACACATTGCCTTGCGTAATATTTGAGTATCATACCTGTGTACTGCTGAATCAGCGTAGAACGAGCAGCAGGGAAATCCCTGTAACAAGACTGGAAGATACATTTTGGAAAACTCTTTCAGTTCATGTGGTTTGGAAAAAAATATTCAAGTCTAAACGCAGTTAAATCAAACCTTCGAACGCTTTTGGTGAGTTTAATATGATACAGTTGTTAAACATGTATAGCTCATTAAATTAAGGATTTTCACTGAAAATGAGTACTAAATATAGGGAATATATAGAGCACGAAACTAGATTATGTTTTTCACAGTTCCAATAGTCTCATTTGTTAGTTTATTTGAGAGGAAGGATTGCGTATGTTCAGTAAACAGCTAAAAATTAGTTTCTGCTCTAGCATTTTCTGGGAATTTAGCATCCATAGGACAGGACTTTGCTATTTGAAGTAAAACAGTGTGAAAATTAGGCACAACTGAACAATCCTTTTAGCTTACGCGGATATAAGCTTTAAAATGACTGATTCGACATGACATTATTGGTACTTTAGCGAATGTAAGTCAGAGTCGAACTTATATTTTCATTGCACGTTGACGTTACCCCTACTGCTGAAACAGTCCTCAAAATAAAACCAATGAACATTTATTGCACTGAGCGAAAACTTTGTAATCCTTTGCTCAATATTCCTCTTCGTCCAACATTTCTTTAACTCTTTCGGTCCCGACGGCATCTTTGGTAGCCGCAGTCATTTTTCGCTTATTAAGATGCAGAGCAACACGTGTGTCTGTGCAAACGCTGGTAGGGCAGTGCAAGCTACAGTTTGATCAGGACAATGCAGTGACCGTAAAACATCACAAAGCATCTTTTTTAAAATTTGATGTTAAATATGTTGAAAAGGTTCTGATATTTGCATTAAGGTACCGAAAGGGTTAAAGAAAAGTAATATACACATAATATCATCTAAAGAGGAAAGTTGGATGGTGGATTCAAGCAGACCAAAGCCACAATCCATTAAGCCCTTCAGAAATGCACACCTCAAAGTCTGTACATCACCACGATGCTACGCACAACACAGTGCAAAACATAGACAAAAAAATTCATGAAACAAATGCATGCAAACTATCTTGCACTACTACTGAAACGAGGAAAAGTTGCAAATAATTGACACAAAAATGTGCTAATTCTCAAAAAAACACCTTTGTTGTCTAGCCTTGCTAAGTTTTGTCTTTGTAACAAACTACTTCCCGCAAGAAACTCTTCACTCTGTCATACGTAGGCACCATTTATTAGATTCGTAAAATATTACTAAAAGCAACGTTTAAAATAAAATTCGCTTTGTCAGTAAGCTTCAACAAATAGTAGATTTTAGTTTTTCACTGAGTCACTTATATTTTTTACAAAAATTCGTAATTGCACGAAAAGCTAAAAACTCCGCCTATATGCGAATATTTGTAATTACATCACGAAAAACACATCAGTTTTCGCACAATTATCTCTGATTTTTTGCTAGAGAATCTTAACCTTTTGTTGGTATAAAGTACGCTAAGATAAATTGAAAAATATTGCGCTGCAAGCTGTTTTAAACGGAAATCTCTGACCTAATGCACTTCTAATCAGTTTTAGTGCAAATACATGGCATCGCTTTTTCATGTTATTTTTTTGAAAAACGTAAGGCTATATCCTGATGCTATTTTTTTTACAAAAATCGTAATTGCACGATAACCTATAAAACTCCGCTTATACGCAAATATTTGTGCGTAGATCACGAAAACCACAAGTCATGTATTGTGGATACTGAAAGCGCTGGTTACTTTAAAATTGGCCATTTATCCCTGTTATTAGCCTTCTTTTCTACGCTCATTTTATCGGTAGATAAGATATAAAATGGAAGCTTTGTATATATTCATGAAAAATATTCATGCTCTGATAGTACTACGGGTAAAACTGAAAAAGGTATTTTATTTCATAGATATTTAGTTTGATCCCTTTTGAACCGTGGAATTCCCGCGGGTACTATCTAAGCTTTGTTATTGGTAGATAAAATACAGAATGGAAGTTCAGTATATAGTCAGGAAAATATTAATTTACAATATTAATAGCCCATGAAATGTAGGAAAACTTTTACCTAACAATGAGAAAACATTTACAAAAAACGTAGTATTGAAGGAACTGCTCAATTATTGAACGAAGCATTCCCGTCATATGTATATCTATACATACATATGATAAGAGCCCCGTCCGTCTGCCTATCTGTCTGTCCATGTGTCACACTCTTCTAATCGATAGCTTTGATAACAACAAGAATAAAGTTTAAAAAATACAAGAAATCATTCTATTGCACTATTTTTCTGTGGCAATTCAATTCCCTTTCACTTGCATTATGGTATCCAGAATACACAATCGGTTTAGTTTTACAAATAGAAATTTTCTTTGGACCTTTTTCTGTTGAAATCCATCATGATGCTTTGATATTTTTAATTGATAATCCAAAAAGAAATGTTTAAAATTAGTTTGACCAGTAACCTGGCTACCATTTAGTATAAGGCCAGAGTTTGGAAATTGATTTCGTGCTACGGCTCTTATGAATAGATTAGCACTGGCGGTCTTGGTTTCAGTTCACTGTTAAATTAATACACTAATTTTCGCTGTACAAGTGCACTATAATAAGTCACTTAAAAAAAAATAGAGAGATCCAGAGCTTATATACTCGAGTCCTTATCGTGGATACAGAGTTCGGTGGTATATTGCGGCTTAATAATACTGTATTCTAAGTGTTTGACTGTCACAAGAAAAATAAGTTACATTTGAAATAAGCTTAATCATGGAAACTCCATTAGAACGAAAAAAAAGACTGAATCGAGAGCGAGAAAAAGATTATCTCAAGAAAGATTTATAAATATTTTTTACCATCATTTTTGATGGCATGGGTACACTAGCTCTGCAACAACAATTTTGTCAATATCTTCCAAGGTTCCATGGTCATTCTCCAATATAAATAGAAAATGGCAGTGAGGAAGACAACGTTTCTGGAATTCAATGGTATTAACATGAGCAAGCATCTCATGCTTGCTCATGCAACAAATCTCATGCCTTTGCAACGAATTATTAACAGGCATTGGACTAGTATAATTAATTTATATGTAAAACGAATTTGTTTTACATCATAGATCCGAACTTATATCACTTTAAACCGTGAAATTTCCACGGAAACTATCTAGTGTCTTTATATTCTACACTCACTAGATGAACACGTGAAAAATCGCGGTTTTTACTAAATTTTTCATTTTAACCCCTTCAGTCCCCTGGTCCAGTGTATTGGACACCCTTCAAAATGCAAAAAAAGGATTTCACTTCGAATCATAATGTCCAACATATTGGACATGCAATTTTGGACAAATTATAAAAATTTTTGAAGTTTTTTGCTTCATCTTAGTCAATGTGGTTTGTTTATGAAGATGAATTAAGTTTTTCAATGAAAATTATCATATTTTTAGGCCGTGACTGAAGGGGAATTAATTTGCCAGTGAACGCGGGTTTTGCAAAAGAGTTTCCCCATTGATGGATGTGCCTTTGGTATCGACAATACAATGCTTGCAATACATGTATACCCTACAAAATTTCCTCTAATGTAAATCCGTAAGAGCTTCTATTATACAGGGTGGCCCATAAGTAAGGTACTAGAAAATCACAATTCCGAAAACAATAACTCAATTTCCAAAATCTCTAGCCTTATACTAAATGGTAGCCAGGTTACTGGTCAAACTAATTTAAAACATTTATTTTCGTATTATCAATTGAAAATATCAAAGCATCATGATGAATTTCAACAGAAAAAGGTCCAAAGAAAATTTTTATTTACATAAATAAACCGATTGTGTATTTGGATACCATAATGGAAGTGAAAGGGAATTGAACTGCCACAAAAAATAATGCAATAGAATGATTTCTTGTATTTCTTAAGCTTTATCCTTGTTGCTATCAAAACTATCGATTAGAAGAGTGTGACACATGGACGGACGGACGGAAGCGGCTCTTATTATAGTATAGATAGATTAATATCACAGTGGAAATTTCTTACCAGAAAATTATGTCGATTGAATTAGGAGCGACGAGGTGACACATGAGCTGTAGCAGGACGAAGGTCGTGTGGGAGATGCGCCTCACTGCGCGTAGTTGTCACACCTACTCAGGAAGTAAAACTTTTTACCCTCAAATGACTAACGATCGATTCATTTAACTCATATATGTACTAGCCTAGCATATTTAAGATCTGATAACCAAGTTACATGATGTTGGAGCTTACTGTAAGTTTTTAAGTGGAATAAAACCCACTTAATCAGAATTCTTGGTGCTGCTATGAAAAATTTGGGCCTCTCAATGTCAATTCTTCTTCAAAGGACTTGCACCGCTGATATTCATAGTTGCAAGCCTTGATTCAAAGCCTTTATGTAAAGGAAAATAAAATCGTCTTCCCAATTTGCTGTTAATTGATGTAACTGCAAAAACATGGAAATGAGCCATTGTTTCTGACTTCCATGCAAAAATCAAAGGGTATACCATACATTTTTCTTTTCCTTTGACGTTTCAAAATTTAAAAAAAACTTTGCAAATGCACTAACGTTGCTGCGCAAATTACGATAAACAACACAGTTTTTGTGTGAGTTGCAATAACTTTTCATCGCGTAAAATTTCGCAGCTGAAACTTTCGGGATCTTCGATTCAAAAACTTAGTGCAAACAGGAATCATTCGTACAAAGAGTTTCTTTGTACAATGAGAGTTAATTTCAGCGCTGGAATAGAAAGTTGACAAATGAGCCGTTTTTGAGAGAATATTGTAGATGTATTTTTCAAAAACAGGTCTTTTACGTAATCTGCAGGTACAAAGACATGTTTGTGACATTGTAAGGTTTTGTACAATTGCGAATCATCGAGTAAAGATTGAAAATATAAGGGTTTTTTACGTCATATAGCCGTAAATAAAGTAAAAACTCTCCGTTTACATTTTTCTTTACTGAAATTAACAAGCAAGGAGCTGGGAAACGTTTTGTACCAGTTTTCCCTGTTTGGACTGTTTTTAATAGAGGATTTTAAAAGCTTACAGGTGTGAACTATAGTATTTCTTGTAAAAGCTGTGATGTTTTCCATAATCTGTTAAGTGACGCTTGAGCATACGCTGAGCCTTGAATTCAGAATATCGAAATGAAAATTTGGTATTTATTCGCAAACCCAGTTGTTGACTTGCCCGATTACCGAGCCAAAATTTTGCGTAAATGGAAATCGCAGGTGTAACGCATTTTCTAATTCAGCATTGACAAAATTATGTAATTGGAGAGAAATATCTTGTAATTTTTTGTACTCGTGATATTCAGTCAAAAACGTAATGGCGCACCCTATGCTATTCTTTTAAATATTCATTAGATTCAAAATTTAGAAAAACTTTGCAGCACACAAATATCACTGCTAAAATTATGAAAAAACTTTGGACTTTTATCAATAGCCTTTTAGAATCTCTGTTCGCTAAAGATGTACACTCGTCAACTTCCATGCTCCTTAATTTATAATGTGTATATCGTGAATACGAATGCTTTATGAAAAAAACACTTCACAGCAAAAATGTCCCTTTTCAAAATCAACATTTTCAGCGGACTGTCGCTTTTCAAGTAAAAAAACTTCATACAACATTTCACAGTGCTACTAAAAATCTGCTCAAAAATAAGAAACTGTAAAGTTTGTTAACAAAGTAGGCTTTTATATTATTTTGATTAATCATTTATGGGCCCAGAAAATTACTTGCAAAGCCGAAATTTTGCTATCTTCTGGATCGTTCAATAAAGCTGTGATCAGCTGCCAATATTTTACACTAAATGATAAAAATTTATTTGTCCAGTAGATCATTTTCGAACAAGGAGTAAAATAATGATTCACTATTTACGCCTTAACATAATGTGATTCTAAAAACAATCAATATGATTTGTCAAGGTTCTGATTATTTTACGGACGATATTTTTCGCCTCATATTTTGAACAAACGTAGTTGTTTATTGAATAATTTAAGAATTGTATCATTTCTTATTCAATAATCCTCGTTACTTTGATGTATTAGATTCACACGTTTCAATAATCACGCATTAAACAAATTTCCAGCTATTTTATTACATCCAATATTTCACAGTAAATTTATTAATAGCTTCTCATCTAATCAATAGCGTAAAACATAATTACGAGGTTGAGCACAAACTTGCACTCGGAAGAGGAAAACTTTCAGCTTAATGAGCCTAAAACTGAATTACGTGTTCCTGATAGTGCAGCAGATTTTGAGGCATCGATTGATTTGAACGAACAACCAAGTTCACATGTGACAACCAATATGTTAACAATCATTCAAACAATTATCTTGTCTTGGAATTAGTTTCCATCATATCAGACAAAGAAATGAAAACGTTTCACTGAAGCATGTTTCACATAAAAAAAATTAATTACGTAAATGAAATCCATGCATCGATGTAAGTAAGTCTTATGAAATTTACAGGATGTGGTCAAGAAATGCTGCGCAGCAAAATTTTAGAATTTCTAAATACTTGGCATCCAGAAGATTTGAAAGACCGTAATTCCTAGCAATGACATCCGGGCGCTGATGCAAGCGTCTGGGAGCGAGCACAGAAATCATTGCCAGGCCAGACTCTCCGGACATCTTAAAGAGAGATGCATTCGGATGATGCCTTCGTAAAATTCTTACTCAGAAAATAAAATTCTCAAATAGTGAAAGATGATATACAGCATTTCTAGATTAAAAGAAAAGTTTTTCATTTGCAGGAAATTAAATTAAACTAGCGAAAAGAGAGCATCTCTAATATCAAATGTGATTACTAAAAAAAACGAACACAAGCCAAGTAAATTTGACAGACTTTGTGTTACTAATGGCCAGATGAATATTTTAAGTTATCTGTAGCAGTCTTTCAATCAATGCACCTCAAAATCATTCATCCATCATTCATTTAACGCTGTATGAGACCAGAGCAGATTAGGCTTTCACTTTTAGCGTAGTGAATCACAATTTAACTTTAATACATCACGATACTACATAACATTCCTTAAGTGGTCAGAAACTTGGCTTTTAGTAAATAAAATCACGTCTAAAACTTGAATGTTTGAATCTTTAATTAACTAAAATGCTTCCAAAGAAGAATTGTGTAACCTCTATACTTAATGGATTCAAATAAGTACGATTTGCGTTTTAAAAATAGTACATGCAATGATTTAAACTCATAAAATAATACTGACGCAGATAAACATGAAAAATGCAGTTTTGACAACGGCAAACATTCACGAGCAAAATTCGCCCATATGACGATGCATTTGCGATACACTTTTGTTCCAAATTCTTCACATTAATCGCCTTCTAAGTTAGGAATTAAACATATTAACATATTATCTCTAATAAATTATCACTACTTCCGTCTCTCACATATTCGAATCATCTGTAACTGCAGCCATCTTATGCCCCACTTCAAAACTTACTGTTATTCTACATCGTACCAGTGATACAGAAAAGGTGTTGTATTTCGTTGGGGTAAAATTCGTCACGTTCCACCAGTTCAGTTGCAACAAAATCGCAAGCTGGCATTAGTTTGAGGAAATACCCTAATACAAAGTCCCTAATTCGCATAAGATAAATTGTCTTCTACGTACGCTATCTTCAATGATTAACTTGTCGATGCATGCAGAGAAATTGTTTGTATTACGTGTACAATGCACTATTTGTGCAGCCCTGCACGTACTCCAACACAGTATCCAATCACTATGTACGATTATATACAATCACTATGTACAATCATTGTATCCAATCACTATGCACAATCATTATATCCAATCACTGTACGTATACCGATCGCATCGGAACGAAGTCACCTGGAGAAAGTGCCTCTGTGTCGGGTTCTAAATGTCCCCCAAGGCCCAATACTACAATAAAGCAGCGTTCTTTATTGCTATGCCAAACAAAGAGATGGAAGTGTTGGTTAATTTATTACGAGATAAGTTTTACTAAAGAAGTACGAGTGCTATGTAGTTTACGATATACACACACTTCATTACATTGTCAATGATAATGAATGAAGCTTTATGAATGTGTTAATCGTATTAGTAATGTGTATGTATGTGTTAATGTATTAGTTCACAAGTGGACTGGAATATCTGACTCATTATGCACTAGCGGTATTCAGAATGCTCTGTTCGAACGAACTAAGAAGCGGAGTTTTATTCGCAAGTAAAAGTTAATGGGATGAACTGAATCAGAAATCTGTCAAGTGGGATCAGTGAGTGTTGTAGTTGTGGGTGTGATTCAAAGGTTGAAATTCAACTGAAAATTGGTTGCAAGAATTTTTCAATAATTTTTTCATTACTTTTACAATGACTTGACAATTACTTTGAACCGAAATTATACTTTAAATAGCGCACCAGTACGTGCGACTTTGGTTGTTTACAATAATGAGTAGGAAAGTGGTATCACAATCGAGGTCAATAAGTGAGGTTATTTCAACATGACCACGGGTAAATAAATTGAGATGATTTCAGCTAAAAGTTTCCTGCGTGTTGCAGACTCCATTCAACATTATCATGATATTCCATGGCTCAGGAAAATTTAAAAGCATGAGTTTGTCAGGTTATGTCTCCTCATCACCAGCTTGGTCGACTGGTGAGCGAATCTGCTTGCGAGCGGAAAGACCCGGGTTCGAATCCCGCTGCCGACATGGTTGACGCGGCTAGAAATACGGCATAGGACTTGGGTATACAACCGAATAATTATCGAAGTAATTATCCGACCCAAGAATGGGCCAGAAGGTTCGTTCCTATAGCCTAATTCTATTCTATTATTTTCTACACAATAATTTTCTCTCTTAATTTCAATCAACTTTAGAACTTCTGTAAATTTGAATTTATTTTAGGTGATGATCCATGAAGTAACATAGTTTTTTGGCATAAGGTAGTTAGATTTAAAGTTGTAAGATACACATGATAATTAAGGTTTAGGTGTTTTCAAAAGCTCTATTTTTCATACGTACGTGCACGTACATTTATAAAGTACTTACTTATAAAGTCGGTAAAACTTTCATACACATAACGTACTGGTCTCCCTAAGCTGACTGTGAACTAGTGAGATAGCTCATAAACATGCCATTACGTCAGGACTTTTGCAGCTGTGATACGCAACTGCGTATAACAAGATATGTTTTAACTGAAACTAACGTTTCCATTGTCTTAAACTACTGAAAGTAACATTTCCACCTACTGAAATTGATAAACCTAACATTTCCAATCACTGCAAGAGATAAAACTGATAATTTCAATGACAAACCAACATTTCCACTGACTGAAGTAGACCGAAACGGAGAGCTGTCAATTTCCACTTATCATTTCTGTCTATGGAAAGTAAAAGTTTGTTAGTGCAGAAGGCTGCGCAAATGCACGATGAATAGGAATTCATTTTCGGATAGGAATTTTCAATTACTGTGTTCTCATGAGGAATCTACTGTAAGTCTAATTCTCGATTGAAGTTGTGTATGCCTGCCTCTCTCCCTCCCCTTCCTCCTCATCCTCTCTGCCGTATTCTTAACATTTGCTGTCCCCTCCTCTATTCTGCGCCTCCTCCTCTTTTCTACCGCCCCTCCTCTCTTCAGTCCTCTTCTCTGTCTCCCTCTTTTCAGCTGCCTCCTCCCCCCCATTTCAAAGCCCCCACGTCCCGTTACCTGACCAGATACCTCGGAATACTCAACCAACACCAGCTCGCTTTTCCTTTTTTTGCACCCCAAACTGAAAACTTGGGTCACAACAAATGATTGAGAACGAATTCTAGCTTGGTTTATAGTTATGACGTAACTGTGTGATATTAAATTACGGAGCATAAATGATTAAAATTCCAAAATGAATTCCAACGCTCCATACTAATACCACACTGATGGTTCAATTATTCACGTATATCAATAATTAACTTCTCGAGGAAAACTTTAAGAAAATACAGGAGGTCCCAAAATTAACTGACATTTTTGGTTCAGACCTTAAATAAAAAATATCAAAGCTAAAGAATTTATTATTTAAGAAAAAATATTTGGAACTCGCCATTTAAAAAAGAAAATTCTTACAAATTCAATTGTTCTAGTAGAATATATCGAGGTCATCTCAATAAAGAATGATCGGTGATCGTAACGAAAAGTGTAAGTTACTTTTGAACAATCCTGCACTTCGTCAACTTTGAAAATAAAGGTGACCCAGTTATTGTGGCCTATAAGTGAAGAACAATCTGGTCAAGGTCATACACCGTCATTTTTGAGTCTTTTGGCCGAAATTCATTCCAGTTCTGTCAAATTACAATAATTCTTTTACTCTAAAACAGTTGTATTTTCTACTGCATAATACCATCTGAAAATTTTAGAATATAATTTTTACTGCAGATATCGTGAGCGAGAAAACTGAGACACCTCACCTATGATACTGAGGTTTCATGTAGCAAATATCGTCCTCAAATAGAAAAACTGATGAGCCTATGGTTTGGATCTACACATTACATTGCAAAAACATGCACATTACACCCTCAAAAAATACTCTATATTGCCAAACAATGCTTATTACATCGACAAAAAATGCGTATTACATCCCCCCAAAATTAGCTCTACATTGCCAAAAGATGCGTATTACGTGGCTAAAAGATGTGCAATATATCAGCAAAAGAGACGCATTATTTCCTCAAAGACTGACCAAAACGCTCGCGGAATCCACTGTAACGTAGATAAGTAGATGACATAAAAAACCCTACGAGAAAACATTGTGGTTCGGTCCCTCTTCCAGACAAAGGCACGCCCGCTAAATTGTTTACTCTGAATGTGATGAGACCAATTGAGGAGGAACTCGTAAACAAGTCGTACAACTCTCACAGCGCGAGGACTCTGATCGATACGAAAGAATCCTTTGATAATTTCTATCAAAATTCTTTGAGATGAAAACGGAAGTCTATGATAACCAAAGGAATTCTTTCATCACCAAAAGGAATTCTTTCATCACCAAACGGAATTCTTTCATGAGTTGACAATTCTTTGACACGACGAAAGTTTGCGATAACTCATCACCTTGCAGATCCCGACTATCAAGTGAATTTTACATCAAAGCTTTAGCACAAATTTTAGCATGTGAGGCCAGAAGCGTTTCTTTAAAACTCAATAAAAAACGACCAGTAAAATAGTACCCAATTTAATACTACTACAAATACGCAAGTGGTCGGACCCACACAATAGAGACTACACATGAAGTACACAATCATAAATACAGAGAAAGTGAAGGAACCCGAAAACTATGAAAGAGGAAAATCATCCGAGCATAAGAGTTAAGGATGACCATCTCAAAGAAATAATCGTCCAAATACACAATGTTATTCTAAATAAAGCAGATTTTATCCGTTGTACAACGGTGTATTTGTTGTTCCCCACGACAAAAAAGTTTCTCAGTGGTACCTGTTTTTTTACGAGTCCTGCAACGCTGAGAAACACTGTAGCCAATGTGATCAGCTGCCTGCTCATCGTCACACAAACTCCTGCGATAAATAGAGAGGGAAGTAAACAAACGATGTCGTACTGAATACTATTTATGATGTATAAAGACATGAACATTGCTAAAGTTAACATCAATAGAACAACAGATTACAAAACAAGACTAATATAAAGCTCGTACGGTATAAGGACTTTGACAGGCGCATCTTACTGCTCCCAAGTGATGCCAAATTTCTGCGTCGATGATGAATATTAAGAACAACTCTTCATAACACTGAAAACGTATTATTTTTCACTCAAACATGTTTTCTCAAAAGCGTCTAGTGTATATTATAATAAAATATTAATAAAAGCCGCAACTTAGACTTTATTTGTTATAGTTAACAACGTAGTAAAAATCAATGACTTCCTATCACGTAATTCATCCAGATTACTTCTTGGAAAAACTATAAATACTTGAAAACATTTAACTGGCATTATCTACCAGGAGTTCAATAGATGATTTTTAATGTTGGATATATGAATTAGGAGCGAATTTATCCTAATTAGTTCGTATAAATGCATTCATACACGCCTGGTACACACACACACACACACACACACCTGACACCCACACACCGTACAGTGACATCAGCACTGTGACATAATCTCGTCCTCTAAGCTATTCCATGAAGCTAACTTCCCATTCCTTCACACACTTACGAAATGCCTCGAGGTTCAAATAAACTTTTAAAAAGCGTAATTTAAAAAAAAAATTTACTTCCCGATGCATATGTGAAGGGCCACCTCCGAAAAGATGACAAAATAATATAAATCTTTTATGAAGGTTTAAACTATTTAACTTCGTACTTTTATCTGATAAAGTCTGAACTTCTACAAAAAATAACGTATTTTTTACAGTATAAGACAGGAACATATGACTCTGGTAATATTTATTCTAGACAGTATGAACTGAAACATATAGCTTGCCATTTTTTTCGTTATCTCAATAAGTGAATAACAAAATTAACTGATGGAAGAAAATGTACTTTTTAACACAAAAATTATTTTTTATTACGTCTGGGAATCTAACCACTGTATCCACTGTGTATTTTAACAGTGAGAAGTATCATAATAAAATAGACAGGACAGTTTAAAAATAAACGACCCTCGTGCGATACGTCGCTAGCACGTAATGGCGGCCTCTTCCAGACGGCAGGATGAGTAGAAAAAAAGGTAAATCTTACTTAAATACGAAATAAAACCCACAACAGGTTGCTGCAACTAGGGTTGCTGACTCTGCAGTGGGTAGCAAGGGTCAAAGCTAAGGAGGAACACATGGTATGACTGACGAGAACAGACAGAATACTCCCTCGAGTTGAGCTAAGGAATCCTACATGCACCAATGAAGATTATATCCTCAAGATGCACTGAAGGTTAGGACCCTGCAGTAAGCCCTCTTAGTGTGTGAAGTTGTACGTAAAAAATTACGATTAGGATTTAAATGAAAAAGATTTCAGTTCCGCTTCACTACCCTGTCGTTTGCAAGGGAAAATAGAGATGGTGTTAATCAACTTTCTTTAAATCATTATTTTAAATCTTCCCTTCTAATGAGCGTCCTCCTCAGCGAACTATTTGTTACGCAGTACTGTTCAACAAAGTGATTCATTGAGCTCAACACATTTACTTACAAATATATAAACGAAACAAGCAACGTCAAGATCTTCGTTATAAAAAATGTTTTAAGAAAATTCACTCGTTCATTCTCCATCAGAGATATCACTAACAATTGAGCAGCAAGTCCGTACATCAAAGAGAGGAACGGTTTCTAAATAAAGTCGCCTTGAACACGTTTCTCAGCACATGGGCTAAACGGCATCAACCACATGAATGAATGATCAGTGAGCACAAATTATTTTAGAGATATGATGATCACATGGATGAATTGCCTCGGGAGAGATGATAGAAAATAGATCAAAATGCCACATAATACATCTTGATTTTTGAGCCCGTCACGATGCGCTATAGAAATTTTCTACAACAGAAGCTTCTTCTCACAAAGAAAACTATAAATGAATTAAAATTAAATTAATTTTAAAACATTCTCGCAAATTTTATAACGTAGCTCATTTAATTGAAATAATGTGATGGGACTTGAGTAGCAACCAAGACTTGTCTTGTTTCTGTTGCCACATTCTGTTCTCAATAGTAATAGTTTTGTTCTATAGTAGGTCAAGTCCATTAGAAATCATTCACTTTATCCCTATACGTATTCTAAATGTTTCATTCTAAAGTTGGGAATAAAAAACGTGTAGATATAAGGGGTAATTTACACAATCTTTCGTTCGGTGGAGAAATAACTTCGGCGTTAGGCTAATTTAGCCTTTATAGCCTGTCCTCAAATGAGGACAGTGGGCGCTAATGGGTTAATACCCACGGTTGATTGTGTACACGGCGTGCCTGATTGATAGAGTGCTAGAAAAACGATCAAGCATGATAAATATATCAAACCAATTTAAAACAACATGAATGTTCAAGTACTGAAATGGCTTGCGTGATTGAGGTGTACACGAGTGATTTGATGCCTTTACTTTAGACGGCATGGGACTTGGGTAGCAACCCAAAAATATACTAAACGGCTCGTTTCTATTGCCTTATTCTATTCTATTCTACTCAGTTCATGGAAAAGCTTTTGCTCAACCATTGAATACAACCTTTATTTTTATGCTCATTATGAAAACTTTCATGCAACGAAACTAAAACTTCCTCAAAAACTGCATTCATTAATCTAACAACTAAATCACTGATAAAATTGATCCTGCAAATTCTTACAGTACGTATACAATAAATAAGGAAAAAATAAATTTCCAAAATATGACATACACACAAGGTTCGCTTAACTAAAGGAGGTAACACCACAATCTAAACACGTATATCAGATACCGTGATATCGTATATACAAATAATATTTCAACTATGAAAAAATGAATTGAATAACTCACAGCAGAATCGGAGGTTCAATTTTCCAAGCCAAATTATCATTTAGTGAAGATGTAAAGAGGCGTATGTAGAATTATAAACATAGGTCATTTAAACGCAAGAAGTATTTCAATTTTGTGGATTTTAGGCGAAGTATGGAAATTGTTTGAAAGAAGTGCGGTGTTAGCGTGTAAATTAGAGACGTGTACAACAGGTTTACTTGTAGACGTGTTATGCATTTCTGACATGAAATCTTCATAACATCCTTTTCTTCATTCCTGACATAAAATCAATTATTTTATTTTATCAAATAAAATGAACTTAAAGTTATGACGCGGCTTCTGTGTAGGATAAGAATAAAAGCGATATAATAAAACAGAATTCGTTCATACAAAAGCGGCCTACACTAACCAGTACTAGTTAGGTTATACTAAACTTATTTAATACTAGGACTAGCACTAGCAATTAAATAGAGACGCTCTCTAAATAACACTAGCTATAATTCAATTCTAAAATCTAATTTACAAAGTGCGTGCCGTGTTAAATATGAGTCTAAATTACACAAGTTCGAGAACAAAATACAAAGGAAATGCCCCACTATAAAATTATACATGTACAGAAAAAGAGAGTTAGCTCTCTGTGGAACGAAGAATATTTAAAACCATATTTAGTTTAAGCATATATGGTATATAGGTAACAAGGTAAATACATGTTTTGCAAGCAGCTGAACTTTCATTTGCACGTTGCTTGATCAAAAAAACAACCGTGAAAATATGAGCAGTTGAATATTTTCAGTTCAACGTTTGTAATTCGTTAAGAACGAGCTGAACGTTCGTCCGTTCGTTACGACCTCATGGATGAAACGCTTATTTATGCCTAAATTTTCCTGAAAGGCGCACGTCAAATTCACCATCTCAAATAAAATCTTTGTTGAAGCTGTACGTACCCACAGTTTTCATCCAATTTTTTGTAATAAATTTCTACGCTGAAGCTCTACGTAGCTCACATACAGTTATTGATTCAAAAAGACTTCAGGGTTTTTAATCAATAACTTATTTTTGACATTAGCAATACACATTGCAATAATGTTCCTCTGAAGTGCCTGTTTCTGCCTGTTCCTCAGTAACTAGAAGTGTCATTATTATCACAAGATATATGTTACTCGTATATATATATATATATATCGTTATACAGGGTGCGGCAACATAACATCTTTCTTTTAAATACGTTTTCCTTTGAAAGAGGAAATCATGTTGCCCAACCCTGTATACAAGAACCAGCGTTGGTGAAGGCAGATAACAAACGTAAACATACCTCGAAAGAAGTTTACACGAGATGATGAAGGGACTCTCAGGTAGTTGACACTTGCGCAAGCTCACTACAGGAACCACGGGAACATTGGAAACAGTCATTATTTCCATCCGCATAAATGAAAAACATATTTGTTTTAGTTTTGTATGAAAGTACGGAGGCTTGTGTTCTAATCTCTACGCATCCTATGGCAGATTTGCTCTTGCAGATTATGGTTCTATAAGCCTTGAATTTTCTGTACCTGGAGCAAAAACAATATACACAAAAACAATGTATTAGTTATAACTTTCTCTTCACGGATAGTAACACCAATAGTAGTATGAATAAGAACTTAAATGCAAAAAAAGTGAAATCTGTACTCAGATCTTTTCCAATTAAATATTCACATACTGACCTCGTTACTATAACTAAACTTCCGTTGACTTTATTGGTCAAATTGACAGTGGAAGCTGTGGAAGAGCAGTGGTATACATCGAGTGTCATAGTTTTCATTATTATTAGTAACATGCGGAGTACTGGAACGTAATTTCAACGTTCTACAAATAGTAGATCAGGGAAGTATAAGCCTGTGACGTACGAACACTTGTGAAAACACGTTCGGAAAAGTTTACAGGACAAAAAACTCCTTATACCTCCTCGATAAAAACATGCATTTTTTGTGGGAAAATTCATAGAAGACGTCGATGATACTTGCTTTCATGACTGTCGTCTGATGACGCATTTTAAAACGAAAAAGCACAGAACTTAAGAAGTGGACTAAGAATGCGAGATTCTATGTTAAGAATCAGAAGTCTGAGGTAAAGAATACAGCTCACAATTCGTAAGCCAGGGAACTACGCAAATTAAATTAATAGTAATGGCTCCATTGGTAACAGGTTCTCTCTCATTAGAGACTATTAAACGGTACATAAATCTTGAGACTGGATGCCATCTCCTTCAAAATGTTGAAGATACAGGCGGTTGCTCGTTCTCACCAGCCTGAACGATGACGTAGAACTGACACGCATTTATTGCTTAAAACTTGAATGAACTTCACAAGAACATTGCCCATCATAATTGAGTTGAGGTAGAAAATAACGTGCTGGAAATTTTACGCGTAGCTTACAAGAGTATGCCAACAATAAAAGAAATATTCCTTACTTACGTCATGATTTTCACACGACGAGAAAGTGCAATAATAGCGTGAGCGAGTATATACCTTATGTATTGTGTGTATATATATATATATATATATATATATATATATATATATATATATATATATATATATATATATATATATATACACGTGTTCGTGTACAGTGAGCAAAGTAGACACTAAGAATGAGCAAAAGCGCCAGTGAGCAAAGTGCAACCGAAGGCGAGCAGAATTACAGCTCATAACTCTGAGCAGATGGAGGTGAGCAGAGAGAAAGTGCATTTGTGCAGGTACAATCCAAAGATTCAATTTCATAACAGTATAAACAGTTCTAAATCGAGTTCATTTCACATTTAAGGTCAAGGACAACATTCAGTTTTATAATAAAATCGTCACGTCGTTCAAGATTCCATGGAATAAAATAGATAAGAGATTGTATTCCTAATACAAAGATGTCAATATTCAGTAGAGTAGTTAAAACCCACACCATCTTTATCATCAACTCCACGGATGAAAGAATACCATAATCATTTATTCGAATAAAATTAACGAAAAAAGTACAAACAGTTAAAGATGCCCGTTGATAAGACATCCCTACCAAGATAATGCAGTAACATCGCAAAACAATAATATTTGTGATGTAGATGACGCACACCCGACGGTTGTTAGTGTTGGGTGTAACAGAGTGGCTGAGTGGAGCACCACGAGTCCCTGTACACGGGGTAACCACGAGTAACTGGCAGGTAACCACGAGTCACTGCGAGGTAACCACGAGTAACTGCGAGGTAACCACGAGTAACTGCGAAGTAACCACGAGTAACTGCGAAGTAACCACGAGTAACTGCGAGGTAACCACGAGTAACTGCGAGGTAACCACGAGTAACTGCGAGGTAAACACAAGTAACTGCGAGGTAAACACAAGTAACTGCGAGGTAAACACAAGTAACTGCGAGGTAACCACGAGTATCTGCGCTGTGCTGGACCGCGCAACTAAAGCAAGAAGTGCGCTGTGTAGTAAGCTACGTAGTTCAGAACTGACCAACAACACGAGGTCTAGAGATCCTTCTCATCATCCAAAGATCAAGTGTTGTACGTCACGTCAATGCAGGTTAGATAGTAGTGTGTAGAGACTGCAGGTTAGACCTGTTTCAAGTCCAGACATTACAGGTTAGGCGAGAGCAGGTCAGTCCTGTATGAAGTCATGACACTGCAGGTCGAGCGAGAAAAAGTTAAGCCAACGCAGGTTAGGTCAGTGCTTGTCGCATAAAAGAAAGACCAGGTTCGTATCGTTCCATCTGCCGGTTCAGGCCTTTTTTCTCAGTACTTTTGTTTAGGTTACAGGTATTTTCACATGCACAATTATGCTCTCTGCACGTTTTTGCGTCTCTGATATGCGATTCAAAGATACAAATTTTACAATTTTTAGGAGAAGGTCTCTCTCCTTGTCCCTCGTATCAGAATAACAATTCCCTGTTCACATTAGTTTCATCCAGATTGTTACTTCTAATTTCTAGTTATGTAATGATTGTTATGATAGAAACTGAACTGATTGGCCAGCGTTCACCCGTGTGGATGAATAATAAACAATTATAAAATAGGTATAAATATTGAGTCAATTTCAAGCTGTTTTCAGTCTTCTATACACAAAGACAATCTGATTTACTTAGTCACGTGATTGTTTTTCCTCATTCCAATAAATGAGGAAAATTTCAGGAAATTGTCAGTATGCCTTGAAAAAATTCAGTATTTAAATTGCAACAACACCATTGCTTATACATACCTCCCGGTGCTACTAATGCAAATCTATACCGTGCTTATCTGCGTAAAAGACTAGCTCTCTAAACGTTTGCTACACTACTAAACGCGTTAATCCACAAGTTAACCATTTCCTAACACGCGAATACAATTCACACGTCACACCGTATCAGAACTTGACCAAATGTAACACACCAATACAAACATTAGTTGACACGTTGCCTCCGATTGCCTGATTGGTGTAAAACTTCACTTTGTACGCATAGTCACTAGAAGGATCTGAAAAAATTACAGAACCTAACCTAAGAGGTAAACATACGTACCACTTCGGAGTCAACGTGTTAACTTACCAATCAATATTATTAAACACACCAATCAACGTTATTTAACGTACCAATCAATGTTTTATGACGTACCAATCAACGTTAGTTAAATTACTAATTGACTTTCTTTAACGTACCAATCGACGTTATTTAACGTACCAATCCACTACGTAACATTTCTAAGCAACCACTACGTCAGACTACAATGTTACTCATCACATGCTTTATAAAGAATATGCTTTTCCAGCATCCGTACAATGACGACGGCCAGCAAACACAACTACTCAAGTCCTAGCTACATAATGACTAACTGGCCCTCTAGTGCAGTCAGTGATATCACCAGCCATCTACCTAACTTCATTCTTGTGACTTAGGCAAATTATTCCAATCTCAAGTACGTGTTACACTTCCATAGTGAGTTTTCAGACCACGTCTAACCCAAATCGATCTAGAATAAGAAAATCTTGGGAAAAGCCGAATATATTTGGAAATAGGCAGAGCCCTGAGAAATTTACGGAACGGTAATGCAACCCTGCCAAGTTCTTGCTTTTTTCCTGCGCCAGCATTCTTGAAATCCAAAAAGCAGGAAAACGAAATTTTTTGCAATCGTTAGTGTACCGTTATCCATACGGAAATCCTTCTCCTTCTTACGACGAATAAGTCGTTGGCATAAAAAGAGCACTTGGATTTTTTTTAAGCATATTTTGCAGTAAGTTCTATGCCTAAAATCTTCCTGATCTTCCACAAATCTTCCTGATTTGTCGTCATCTTCCTAACTCCACTTTTTTCTGAGGCCACAAGGAAACAGAGAAGTTCTGTACGAACCATTAAAGGCTAATTTTTTCGCACGATTAGTCCGCGTGTTGAATGAAAAACAAGCTACACCATTTTACAAGAGAGCCACCGATTTAGAGTTGGCAGAGATACCAAGATTGTGAAGAGGTAGATGGAAACTATAAAGAATCAACACTTAAGACCGGAAAAAAATACCACTTGAGCTCTTTTCTAATCAGAGCATCGGCACCTCGAGCTTCTTCAGAGAAGGTGCTGATTTACATAAAAATAATGTAAAACATATCACCCGATTAGGGAAATCGCCGGCAGTATTTCACGCTCTTTCATCGTCGAACTTACTTGCAATCGCTCACACGAACACGATTTTACAATTCTGGATCACCTTGTTCATTAACATAACTACTGATTATTGGTTACAACTTATATAAAAACTTGATAAGAGTACGAGAACAATGATAAAATAGTAAGCGGCAACTAGGACGTAAACTATAAAAATGTCTCACTCATTATTAGTACTGAATTTGAAATGTCGAGTCATATAGCTTCCATTTTTCAAAAGCGTTGTTGATAATAAAAAAGTTTCACTTCAGTGCAGCCTCAGAAACTTTCAACTAGTTCTAGTTTCAAATCTAAGGAAGACCAATAATCTAAAGTGATCAAAGATATTCGTTAGAAGTCAATCACATTCTTGAGTTTCGAAGTTTCTTAACAATAAGTTTAACTTAGCGCTAAATTTTCGTAAATACAGACCAATAATAAGACAAATAAAATTAGGAACGTATATATATCCTGCAAAAATCTGGAGGATCGAATTGGCCACATTCTGTAGAAAATTGTCGGGCGTAAGTTCCAGTTCTTCTAAAACAACAGTGTCTACATTCAGCAGGACCAATCACCATATATGTATTGCTAATGAAAACGCGTATTAAGATTAAAATATCCAAGTTTCAAAATCAGTGAATACATGAAATTACGACAGCCTTGTAATGTTGAAATATACACCAATATTTGCTTCCTATACGACTCAATCTGGAAAAACCGTTAAATTGTTACCAAGAAAGGTATGCGCCCTTTGAATATGAAGTGAAAAACTCAAACAACTAATATTCATGATGATTTCGTCACAGGTCTTTGAGTAAGACATCCTTGGGCTTTCTGACAGGTGAACAACCACTTGATTATACGAGCATTCTTTTCAATAATCGATGGCTCTCCTGGCCTCAGGGCTGCTTGTTGGGTCTGGCCATCTTCTTCAGAACTGCAACGTCTAGGTATGGAATTCTCAGACGATTTTTCATCGAAGTACTCGGTCAGCGCTTCATCAGGAGACTCCATGATCTCCTTGAAAGTATCGTCATCCATGCCCATGCTTTCGAAAAAACCTTCCAAGTCCTCGCCAGATAAGCTAGCGCAGGGGCTACCATCCACTTCAACGTCTTTTACGCCGAATACGCACCGCTCGTGAGTGATGTCAGACTTAGATCGCAGAATAGGTCTTCGCCGAAGGTCGTCGCTGCCTCCAGCAGCCGACGCATCGCTGTCTGATGATCGGCGACCAACTTCAGGTATGAAAGGACAAACAGCATCTAGCTGAATGTCGGCAGAATGAGTAGGTCGATTACGAGGTGGAATTTTGGGAGGAGAAATCCGGACTGTCGGTCGTTTAGGAACTTCGGGAGGTTCCTTAGGAGGTTTGGGTAAAGGTCTCGAACTGTCGCGAAATCTTCTGGGAGGTATTGGAGGAGGTTGAGCTGTTATTTTTGGCTTAAATTTACAATTTAAAGTTTCTTTTTTCGTTGAAATAACACTCGGACATGAAGGTCTTCTTTTATCTGGCAATGCACCATCTTTATCAGATTCAGATTCCTCCGTAGAAATGGAAGTTCGCCACAAATCTGGTAAGGATTTGTGGACAGTAACTTTGGCTGGTTCAGCCCGAAAAGTACCGGTGCCATGGTCAGCATCAGCTTTGGCGAGAGGGCTAATATTTTTTTGTTCAGTAAAGAGAGATTCTTGGCAGAGCTTTTCTTTGGATCCGACATCAAGAAGCTTCCTGAGTTTCATTTGTATATCCTCGCCTCCAGACGAGCCTCTGTCGGCGGGACCATGGGAGAGTGACCTCCTAAGATCACCACCACGGAGGAAGGGATCTCCAATAGGCTGTGTTTTGGCGCGGGGTCTGGGGGCACCTCTTTGGATCCGAACAGGTGCTGCAGAGAAACTCTTGCTGGTGGCGTTGGTGTGTTCAGCTAGGGCAGAGGGCGTGAGAGTGGCTACAGTCCGAGGAGGTGAAGTCGCTTTAGGTTCCTCAGGAGCAGGCAGCCGCCTGAGGGGGTCCGGTGAAAGACGTGTGGCATGTAAAGTGTGCGCCGGTGCATTTAGGAAAATGTTCGGATTAGAGGATATGTGAAAACGGTCAGGTCGAGCAGGACGTTGGGAAGAGCCTAGCACCAAGTCACTCTTGACGTACTGCGACTTGCTTTCTTGCAATAACTGGACGGCGCTTTTGCCTGCGCTGCCGCCGCCACCGCCGCTCGGCCCCCACCATGAGTGACCTCCAATCATCAGTGACATTCTTGTGTGCCTGCAAAATGACAACCAAAAACCATTAGTCTTCAATGTTCAGCAATTTTAACAAGCTATAACAAAAAATAAACAATTTTTGAAGCAAATATTTACAAGACATAAATTAAGGCGATTTATGTGAAACAATAATAAACAAATAGAGTAAAATTCTCAAATAGGTTTGTTACTCAATTTTTAGTCTTTGCATTCATAAATTTAGGTTGAATAAGATTGAAATCCATTGAGATGACTCGAAATATGGACATACCCATTCATAATTTTAAGCCATGAGACAATATCGAGTATTCTATCACTAAAGACGGGAAAAATCATTCCTATATTTTAATAATAGCTGTACTTAGTCGTTAATTAACTAATTAACGTTAATTTACATTCAGAGCGTGTTAATTTACATTAAGTGGATACCAAATGCTCTAATTTCAAGCTTTTGTTTCGCAAAGTAACAGTATTCTCTAAAACATCGTACACTTTATAACCACGTCTACATCTTGCGAACAAGTAATCCTGGCACTAGCCAAAAAATCCCACTAATG